>JAJOOD010006774.1:0-43533 GCA_029582525.1 Solanum tacnaense
AAAACCTTGAAGAGTTAAAATGAGCTAGCATTGGTTCATTTGTTTTCATGTCACTAATTCTCACTACCCAAATATCTCTAAAATGTCTAAATTTGAGAACTATTATGTCCTTAGCATTTGCAAAACATTACTAATTTGTGGTCTAGTCCTATACTTGTGCACCATTTTCTTTTTCAATGACTCTAATCATTTTGCATCTTCTGATTTTTTCTCTTCTTTGAAATCCACAATATCATGTCCATCTACTACTCAAACAACAAGTATATCATCCACCAACATTAGTCACATTATGTTTGGACTTTTAGGGTCACAAAAAGCATGGCACCATAGAAAATCATATATTGAATCATGGTGGAGACCAAATGTTACAAAAGGACATCTTTTACTAGATGTTCCTCCTCAAGGTAATGATCTTCTCCCATGGTCCTTAAATTCACCTCCTTATCGAATATCCGATAATGTCTCAAAACTTCTAAAGGAAACACATCATGTTGAGCCAAGAGTTTTAAGAATGGTTCATGGGATTATGGAGGTAGTTAGGGAGGTACATGAAGGGGTAAGATGGATAATTATGGGGGACGATGATTCAATATTTTTTGTGGATAATATGGTTGATATTCTTGCACAATATGATCATACAAAACATTATTATTTTGGAGGACATTCAGAATTTATATTGTCAAATTATTGGTACTCATTTAATCAAGCTTTTGGTGGAGCTGGAATTATAATGAGTTATCCTTTAGCTAAAGAATTTGCAAAAAATGTTATGTCTTGCTTAAAGAGATATGCACACTTGAGATCTGCTGATAGAACAACAATGAATTGTATAGCTGATATTGGAGTCAATCTTTCTCCTCTTCAGGGTATTCATCAGGTATCTGACTATATACGCCGATAGTATCAAAGAAAAAAAAAGTCACCTTGACTATACTATGAATCTACTTTTCTCTTTTCCCTTAATATATACTAAAACTTTAATATTGATGGCTTGTAGATTGATCTTCGTGGTGACATATCTGGATTTCTATCGTATCATCCAAAGTCTCTATTAACATCCCTTCATCATTTTGACATGGTTGATCCAATTTTTCCTTCTATGGATCGTGTAAAATCAGTGTTCCACCTCCAAAAAGTTGCAAAATATGATCAATCGCGCATGTTACAACAAACTATATGTCACAAAAAATCTAGCAATTGGACATTTTCAGTTTCTTGGGGATACTCAGCTCATATTTATGAGAAAATTATGCCTAGGAGTTGGATACAAAGGCCAATTGAAACGTTTAAAACATGGCAACCAAGTCCTAATCCACCATATTACATGTTTGATGTTAGAAGTCCTTCTTGGGATCCTTGTGAAGCTCCTCATGTATTTTTCTTCAAGTTCGTTAAAAAAACTCAAAGAGGTGAAATTGTTACTACGTATACTAGAGGATGGCCTCGAGGGATAGAAGCTTGTTTGTCTTCTGGAAATTTTTCTGCAGAGTATGTTTCTGAAATTCATGTTTACTCGTCAACAACCAAACGTATCCGGGTAATGTTTTCTATGTCCAATAATTTTCTCTCAAAACCTTGTGTTTGTATTACAAAATTACTTACTATGTATGATATAGTTTATTTAAAACCAATAAACTGTCTTTTTTAAAATTCGAAACTCATAAATACAAAATTCAAGCTTTTAGAATTTTAACTTTGCACGAGCAATTTCAAAGAACTTATTCAAGTGTTCATATGTCTAATATCTTCACAATTTTTTAAAACAATTAAAAAATTTCAATACATATACATATATATAATTTCACTTCTTTCCTTTTAATTTTAATTTATACCTCACGGCTCACATGAATGTTTTAGTGATGTTTTGTTTAATTTTAAAAATAATTATACCAATTAATTAACATGCGATCGAATACACGTGCAACGCACGTGAACACTAGTATATAATGTAAGTGGTTTGCACATAATTTTGAGGAAAGTATTCCTTTCTTTAACTTGCTCTTTTTTTTCTTTGTTTTCTTCACATATACTCATGTTTATAACGTCATGAATGAACTTAATATTTGAAGCTCCACTAATATATTGAAAGTCAACATATATCTAATCCGACATCTAAATATTTATTAACCTTCTCTTTGTCTGTGTTTTTGTTTTTTCAGATCGATAAATGTGAATGTTGTGATATAATCCATGAGGCAGGATCAAATAAGGCAGATATCAAATATAGAGAGTGTAAGATAAATGAGATAATAGCTTGATTGATTTATCGAGTTGTTGTATAAGCATTTGTATTTTTCTTCTTCTTATTTTTAGGGGAAGGGGATATAAAGTAGGGAATCGAACGTTCACCAATAAGGTGAAAGTTCAGGTAGCCAACTAACTGAGCTACTAAGATTTTCATAAGCATTTCTATCAATCTTATTTCTTGCGATTGAATTTACTTTTCTCAAATGTTAATTGTTATGTATTGTTTATAATTATAATCTATCACTTGGGTAATAAGCCCAAAGTACTAATGTCTCATACCAAATCCAAACTCAAATACCATAATTCTAAAATTTTACTCCCGAATATCATACAAAATACCGAATTATCAAATACCAAATAACCAAAAATTTCGATGGTTAGGCTCGACCCTCACCCCTTTTTTGGACAATGTGCATTCCAGAGCAGTAGCCTTTAAAGGTTCAGCCCTAATAGCTGGTGTATCAACAATATCATGTGAACTTCTGATAGCCACACCACCTACCTCATTGGGGAGACAAAGGTTAGACCAACTGTTCCAATGATATCTTTTGATTATCAGGAGTGGAGAAAGATCTTAGCCATGTGTTTTACAATCAATTCAACAGAGGTCTTAGGAAGATTAAGGGCTGAAAGAGTGAAAATAGGGAGAGACTAGAGTGTAGGATACTTGTTCTTGATGTTCAATTGTTGATAGTCAATGTACATTTTCATAGTCTTGTTCTTCTTTCTCATAAACTTTGTCGGAGTGTCCCAAGGGGAGATGTTCGGTCTAATAATGCCATGGCTCAAACTATCGGACTGTGTGAGCACTTACTCTTAACACCTAGACTAGATAGGAGAATTCTTGCCACCTGATTTAAAATTGGTAATGCAGAAGGAAACTGAAACCTGGTACTTCATCTTTCATCTTAATAACACAAGAGAAAACAACCTCAACCTTGAGTAAATTAGAAAAATTATTGTAAAATACATGAAAACCCTCCCTCTAGGAACTAGTCTAAACATGTACGAGAGCTTCTAAAAGAATACAAAATCTGAAATCAAGAAACAGCTCCCATCATAAGAAAAATGAGTAGAAGTTACCGGAGATCATCATCGTTCTCACTTAAGAAACATCACTAATCCTGCAACCAAACTATACCAAGTGGCATACCAAAAGTAGTATCAGTACAAAAAAAACACATACCGGTAAACATCATCGGCCGATCTGAATCCACCACATAATATATATCATATAAATAATTAGAAACATATAACTTGAAGCTACACAACCCCGATCATTTAACCACAACCCTTACTATCTAGTAATACTACCTCTTAACTCATACACTCTACCCCAAGCCTCTCTACCTTATTTATGTTGTCAACTCTATCATTAGGAGCCATTTAACCCTGATATTCGGTCATAATTTAACCCCTCTGTCACATAAAAACTTCCCGATCCCGCCCACCTTGCCAACAGAAGAATTATCCTACTGATTCTAATGATCATGAATTCAAATCTACCAACTATCTCTGTTAACCGGTCTGCTGCCTCTTTTAAGATTCCCTGCCAACATCCGAGCCCTTGTCCAATCCTATTTACCCACTCCCCCCTTGACTTAAATCATACATGACTCAAGATTCCCCTTCGGTGACCCGGACCACCCAAGGATCCCTAAGATATCATCCACGGTGGTTAACATGAAATCTCGATCTAAACAAGAACCATCCCATCAAATAAACCCACCAACCCGGCTACTCATTGAACTACATAAGACGAATACATCAAGATGAATATATATGTTTCACTCATGGAACCAACAAACAAAAGAGTAATCAAACATGTACCAGGCGTGGTACCTGATCAAACCAATATAGAATTTGTACTAGGTGTTGTACCCGAGAAAATCATTAGAGAATTTGTATGGGGCGTGGTACCCGAGTCAACCAATAGATTTTCCGTATCAAGCGTAGTACCCAAGTCAGTCGAAATTTTTTGTCAGGTGTGGTATCCGAGCAATTCAAGAATCACAGACATCACATAATCACAATCATAATCTCAATAAATATAACCACACTTGTAAGACCATAAGCATTTTTAAAAAATTCATTGCATGAGATTGACAGCAAGATATTATTTCACATTCGTCCCTTTTACTCCCTAATTACATTTGGTACAAGTAATATTAGTGAAATTGTTAATATGTACACATAACGTAAATTGAGAAACAACTCAACCATTACCTATCTTCCCAAGCCTGAACCCACCTAAAATCCAATTACCCGAAGATTTACAACCATAAAAGGTAACACCCATCGGCCTTCATAAAGTCAACATTACATACCACCGTTGTTTCTCAACATAAATAGCAATAATCAACACGTTTTAGCCACTCAGATTCCTTGTCCCAAGGCATAAGCATAAAAATTTTAGCCTATCTAAACATCTTATACATTCAGAAAAAGGATTTAACTATTCAGTCAAGTCTAGATAAGTCTGAACATGAACTCCTGACTTCATGGGGCAAATACTGACGGAGTAGGCCTTGAATCCATGGATTTTTTTTTACCCCATTTGTGTTGGAATCTTTTCTCTCCATTGTTCCTAAGCTTTGAGAAACTTATGACGGTTTTTGGAGTAAACCTCATCTCTTTTTTCAGTTGAAGAGGAGGAATCAAATTATAAAATCCTTATTTTTAGGTTTTGAACCTATTAACCCCCTTGTAACGGTTGTCCAGTGCCATAATAGGAAATTTTTCGCTAAATTGGGGTGATGTCAGCTTGGATCAATCTCAAATTCTGAAACTTTTTTTATGTCACCCCAATTTATTCGACAACAATTTTTTTAAAAAAAATCAGCTCCAACAATGAGGTGTCTTTTGAATAACAAAGGAACAGGTCGTTACAACATATATTAATTTATTCATTGTTCGTCCCCGAACAACTTTAAAGACGGAAGGAAAGAAAAGCCGGTTGTGGAATACTAGCACCCTATTTTGATAGCGTAAAAAGAAATTATAGCCTTACGTGAACCATTGAAACTCCCACTTCCCTAAGCGTACTCCAAATTGGATCCCTCTTCTGTCAGGGAACCCTTTCCTCGATTCGTACATGAAAAATTAGAGTAACTGTAATGACCCTCTTATTCGTTTTATGAATTTTAATAATTATTTTTATATTAACCTTTTTAGTAGCTTTTATAAAAAAATTATGACTTATAAGAATGAGTGACATGATTTTCAGATTTAATAAAGGATTATTTTGTTGATAATAATAGAAAATAAATAAATAAATAAAGAATTAAGGGCAAAAGCCCTAAACTATTAAAGTCAGCAAAATGGGAAAAAGAAAAACAAACGAATGGAATAGGGTCAAAATTTCATACGGGAAAAAGGAAAAGAAAGGGAGAAAGAGGCGATAACCTATCAACACGAGCACGGTTGGCTTCAGGTAAGGTTGATCTCACATTTCATATTAGTATTAAGCATTAATAAATATATAATGTAGAGTAATAGAATTTAATTGAATTTAATATTGCAAAGTGAAGTGCAACTAATGTTGCTGGATCATTCTTTTGATGTTTTGGGGGAGGAAATTGTTTGATGTCATGATTGGCTAATAATGATTAATATTGAGGCATTGATTAAGTAATAATGGTGCCAGGATGAGATTGAAAAGTATAGGGTGCATAGGTTCCGTAATCTATGGTCTTCAGTGAATTGATTTGCTTATTCGTAGCTTGACTGTGATATATTGGTATACATAATTAAATATTAGGCGTATTATATTATATAAATTTCATCACTTATGATATTAGAGAAATTGAAACTTAACCCAAGGCTTGAAACTTGGAAAATATGATAATTGAAATGTTAAGTGACATCAAGATTTAGGAACTTGATTATAAACTTGGGTGAATTTTTGGATCAAAGCTAAACACATAGTAATATGAGTGTTGTTAGTTTTGAAATCTTATTGTGTGTCATTTGTTTGAATAGATTGCTTTGAGTTGGAAGTTCAACAAAAGGGGAAGACTCAAGTTTCAGAGTGAATTCTTGATTGATTGAGGCAAGTGGATTTCTAAACCCTTGTTAAGTGTATGAAATTCGTGTATTTCCTTGTAATATGTGTTTGGGGGTAATGAGACTTGGTGATGGGTTGACTTGTCCACATTGATTAATTCTAATGATGAAAAAGGAGTAATAAAAGGCAATGTGACTAATTATTTGTGTGTGATGTGTTGAGAACGGTTTGAAAGGCTTGTTGAATCATTGTTGATGTTGTATCATGATTGTGTTGTTGTGAATTGTGCAATGTTATGAAAATGGTCATCTCCTCATTATTTATGTGAACATGTCATTTGCATTGTTCTGAGACATGGTTGTGAAAAATGTTATATGAATTGAGAAAGAATAAGAAATTAAAGAGGATGTACTATTTCAAGGGACGTGTCGCGCGCTGCGACTGATACTATATTTCGAGGGACGTATCGCGCGCCGCGATGGATACTATATATCGAGGGACGTATCACGCGCCGCGATGGATGCATGGACATATATGTCCCCCATGGGTCCCGGACTGAGAGACAGCTGGTGTGTATCACTAGGTCAGACATGCATCACTATACTTGACATTGCATCCCATTGCATTGCACATATTTATCATTAGTGCACTTGATATTGTGTTTTGCTGATCTTGTGAGTGCCTTTATGTGGAACTTTGATTGGTGAATATTGAGCTTGTTGTTGAGGATATGTAATTGTTAGAGTGTTGTTATTGAGCTGTGTTCTATGTGAATTATGAACTGTTAGGTTGGGCTGGTTTTAAGTATGTTGTAGTCGTGGAGATATTAATTGATGAATATTGAGCTTGTTGTTGAGAATATATGATTGTTAGAATGTTGTTGGTGAGATATGTGCTATGTGAATTGTGATCTGTTAGGTTGGGCTGATTTTATGTAGGTTGTAGTTGTGGAAGTTCAGTTGGGGTGTAAGGAGTACCCGTATTCTATCCCCTTAGCTTATGTTTAGAGGTTTACTTACTGAGTACCGAGTGGTTTGGTACTCACCCCTTGCTACTACATTTTTTTTGTAGGTTACTATCCCGGACCTTTGTGATATATTCTCTTCTTTCCGAGGCTTCTTGGAGATTTGTGAGGTAGTTGTTTGTCAACTCAGCGGACCTTCTTACTCCTGTTTATGATCTTGTTCTACTCTAGAAACAATGTCATATGAGACTTGTATTTTTCTTTTGATTCAATTGTAATACTTTAGAGGCTTGTACACGTGACAACCAGATTTTGGGGGTGTTTTTGAGTTTATTATAAAAACTTCCGCATTTTATTATAATGGTTGAGTTTTAGGTTGACTTGTCTTGGTGGGTTAAGACGAGTGTCATCACGTCTATTTTTGGGTCATGACAGTAACCCCCTCCCTCCTCAGTGCTCAAATATATTAGGGCCTCACTAATAAATAAGGTCAGATGGATTGAATGAATGAATCAACAAAAATTGTCCTGTCCACGAACATGTATCCCTCCATAGAGGATGACGGATCGGAAACCAAATATAGAGTGAGAAATGGGTTTCTCACTGATTCTTCCCTTTTTTCATTCAACTCTATTTTCTTTCCCGATCACTTTGCTCCCGATGTCAAAATCTAAGGTAATGATTGCAATACTCACTCTCTTTATTTAATTGTATGAATATAGATTGTTGTATGCTAGAATTTGGGTAATTAGAATAGGTATTAGGTTGGTTTTGAAATTTGAAATTTTTTCTTTGATTTGGTGAAATTTTTGAAGCATTTATGTTTCCCTTAGGGTTACAACACTCCTACAACATTCTAGGCATAAGGATTACATTTTTAATGGCCGAAATCAAGTTTGAAATAATGGGAAAGGTGAAGGATTGCTCTTGGTTTGAAAATGTAGATTCGAGCGATATTTAGAAGTTTTAATGCACTATCTTTTGCATGAAATAGTAGTAGGGTACTTTGGGAACATTGATCTGATGTTAATTTGTTAAAAACAGTTTTTTCAGTCAAGGGGCGTTATTGAAGCACCTGATCTCGAAAATATGGGACCTTGCTTTGCTATAATGGGAGCCGTTGTAGCAGAAAAATTCCCGCCATAGCCGGAGCCAGCCCGCTATAACGGGAGGCAACAGGCAATAGCTCCCTAATATGGCCATGGGTGAGATTTCTCTTCGATTTTTCCTTGTATCTTATGAGTTCTAATACACTTATTTGAAAATCTTACAAATCCTACGACTCAATTACTACCATTTCAGAACAAGATCTACCATTCCAAAGGTTTCCAGATGATGCTAGTCGGGAGAGATACAAGGACTACCAGATGACATGTTTCGGTTACGAAAGAGTCTTCCGTATGTGAGGGGTGGAAGAGAAATCTAGGGACTTCTATGCTCGGCTTGAAGAGTTCGATTGAGCCCATTAGTAGATGATTCCCCTGTCGGGCGCTCGGGATGGGTAAGGGATTTGTATGCTCTACTTCTTATCGTGCATAGAGATGACCTCAAACCTATCGTCTGTATCTAAGAAGTGGACGTACTTGTGGATATCCAATCTAACATTGAAGTGCAATGAGTGACTGATGTTTCAAATGCCTCATGTGAGGCCAAACTCCGAGGGATGGACATGAAATAAAATGGTTGAGGGACACACAAATCGAGAAGGAGTTCAGGGGTCAGATCTACTGGCCTAGTATTGGGGTATCACCCGTACTTACTTCACAGTCGATGCTAGGAGGTGGTTGAATTGGTGTCCCAGTGGATTCATCCGTTGGGCAACTTCACACGTGGCATTCAACTGAACGTGGGGGGACAGATCGTGTCAGAGTTGAAAAACTTCTACTGGCAACAAGAAAGTCCCTTTTCTTTTGAGTCTAGTGTCAGCACTATGCAAACGAGTTAGGGTGCCCATTATGGGTACCGATTTAGAGTTAGACATGAATGCCCCCAACCTTTAACCCTCTCCGAGTAAAGGTGGTTGTCTCTAAGGGTAAGAAGAGGAGGAAAGTAAGCGAAGTAGAGAGTAATCATATCGAATGATGAAAACGATGACCCGGCTCCGAATCCTTTTTCCCGGTACCAACCCTCGATCACTAGCACCTTTTGGAGGAGGACTTGGCCACACTCCGGAGATTCATGGAGTGCGCCCCTGCCGGAGCCACAACCCCACCTCTTTCTGTGTTGGGTTCAAAAGTGATTAGTGCATCATGTGGAAGCTTACAATTGCAAATCATGACATCAATAAATCAGATGACAACAACTTATACTAAAAAATAAAATATTATTATATGGAATTTGGTCAATTGGCCTACATATTAAAAACTAATAAAAAACATAAAAATTGTATAGAGAAAATCTCCCCATAAACAGAAGTCTCTAAATGACTACGATGTGGATGCTATTGTGTTGTGTTATGAGAATAGAGATCTTCAATTTATAGATCTCCAAACTTTTCCTATAAGGAAAGAATAGACCAAATATGGAAAAAAAATATTTTTCTTTCAGGAAAAGTTCAAGCATTTATGGTAATACTTTGGCTTTTCTTTAGGAAAAAAAAGAAACTTCAAATAAGGTAAGAAAATCATGACAAAACCCTAACATTCTGCCCAGGACTATGCAACACTCCACAAGGGATCTTGATGAGGAGAAGACAAAAATGCACTCACATGACCGCATGTTTTCTCGAATGTGGAAGACCATCAAGGTCATGTTTAGTTGTGTCGCTCCTGAGTAGGACCTCCCCCATCTTGTGCTCAAGGACTTGCGGAAAATATCTTGTGCAACTTATAAATTACACATTTGTGAGTCCCCCATGGTTTATCGCTAGCTCTCGACAACCCCACCAGTGGAAGCGTGTATATATACATGTTGATTATTGGACAATGCATTTGTATTACATCACAAAACATTTTATCTGTTTTAATTCATATGATCTATACATCTTGGTGATACGTAATATTGTTTGACTTTTATATTAATTGAACGATATGTATGTGCTAAGTAGATTTTGTCGAGGTTAATTTTGTACTTAATATGATATAATGAGAAAACACCTAAAATAGTCCCTTATTTTTTGGTTAAGATTCAAATTCATTCTTGAGTTTTCACACGAAGCATTTATAGTCCCTTATGTTTGTGATATTGGTGCACTTTTGGTCCCCCAAACTTTTGCCTATTTTTTATGTATTTAATAGAAATAATAAATATATGTAAGAAAACGTGAGAAGAAGAACAACTTATTTTGTTTAGTAGAAGTTGGTCGCAATGATCTCTATTCGAGGAGGCCTGTATTTTCATAAATCTTTGGTGAGTTATGGCTGATTGCAATCCAGACATCCTCTACCCATTACTTTTGTTTTATTCATCTTCAGACAACTTACCCATTGTTGAGCAATCATATTCTACTTGTATTCACTCTTGTACACATGGCACTGAAGTCCGACCTCAAAACAGACACTTTTTGAATACTAAAGATCAAAAAAGAACTTCTCCAAAAATTATAGAACAAAATGGACACTTCACCCATTTGTGGGCGTTCATGACAAACTAATTTAACTCCGTCAATCACCCAAAATTCAAAAAAATATCACACAAATTTTAAACGTAAATCGCTCACAAATGGACGAACTACAATTATTTTTATTAACTTTTTATGTGAGACTATATTTCTTTCTTTAACAATAAATATGGGCTATTCACTGCACATTTTTTCATTCATCTTTTTTTTTTCTACTTTATATTTCAATTTTTGAAATTTGATAAAAATGTCTCAACCATCCGGAATGTCTATATATTCAATTGAATCATATATTTATAAATGGAAAAAGTATTGTAAAATGAGAACATCGAAGACTCCAAGAAATCACGGTCGTAAGTCTTGAAGTTGTGTGAGTTCAAAGATAAAAAATTTAAGTTGTTCACTTCAAAATATCTGGATATTCACTTATTTCCTTAATTTGTTATTTCATAAGAGGAATCGTTGTCCCGTGACTAATGTGCCGTAAAATTGTGGCACATTTGATGCTTGAAAACTAAGAATTAATACTATAATCGAGTGCATTTACGTGGATAGAATGTGTTTGGATGTGTTGTACAGGTGAAACAGATGAAAAGTAAAAAGAGGAAGAAATGAAGAAAAAGTCAGAAGGAACCAAGTGACGATCACAGATGACTTCACGGACCGTGGTGATGACCACGGTCCGTGGTCATGGTCGTGATGATGAACCAGTGGATGGGCAAGGGAGAGTTGAAAGAATGTTGAAACCAAGTGAAGACCACAAACGACTTCACAGGTTGTGGTCCTCACTACAGACCGTGGTGCAGGTCGTGGTGTGGAACCAGTGTAAAAGCTAAAAGAAGCTGTTAAGTGATGGGGACAAGTTAAGACCGCGGGCACCTTTACGGGAAGTGAAGATCAAGACGGACCGTGGTTGCTTCCGTGGTGCAGTTTCCAGTGTGATGGCTTTGAAGACCCAACTTTTGGGAAATCCCAAGTAAAGACCACGGGAGCCTTCACGGGTCGTGGTCCCTATGACAGTCCGTAGTACCTTGTCCAGTGCCAAGTATTGAAGACGTACTTTTGGAAAAGCTCCAAGGAAAGACCACGGAGGGCTTCACGGATCGTGAAGCCCTTGACGGGTCGTAAAACTGTCCGTGAAGCTGTCCGAATGTCAGTTCTACTTCGAGTAGGACACTGTTTTAAAACACTTATTTGAATTTGTTAGGTCGATTTTATGTTTTATCTTATCTTAGCTTGAACGACGACTTAGTTCTTGATTATTTTAGTTTTGGATTTTCGACTTTGATTATTGCGATCAGTTTGAAGCTTGAATTTTGATTTTCAGATTATTAAAGTGATCGTTGATTTGTTGATTATTCTCGTAAGTCTTTATATCATGTTTTCATTAGGAACGTTCACAACCAACTTCTTCATTTTCTTGTCCAAATCTGAAGAAAAAACCACAATCCAATCCAAATCCAGTCAAATAGATATATGATATTGACTTGAAAAGTGAAGCATTTGAAAATTTGAGTTCTACACATTTTTGTCTTTGCTTTCCTTGAAGGTGTAATTTGATTGCCCTTTAGGTTTGTATATAGTATTCAGCCTCAAGTGAGATTGGTGAGCTTAGTCTTATGATTTACTTTTTTTCTTCTTTGATAATTATACCTTCCAAAATTGCCTTGATAAAGTTCTCAAACTTATGCTTTACTCTTGGTCTGCAAAATTTACTCACAGTTTTTTTGGATTTTTGGGATAAAAATTCAAGTTTACCTTTCTTTTACCAAGGTATGGGGACATATATAAGTATGAAGGGATCACTTCAAGTGATTTGAGTTGGGTCTTTGAGGTTTAAAGTTTATCAATATTGATGAGCATGCTCACATTTTTGGGTTGGAAAAACTGATGATTTTCTAGGAAATTGCAACATCCCAAAAAATTTTTGAACTAAGACTCGAACCATTTTTTAGTGAGTGCGATTTTTGCAAGGAATTTAAAATTTCTTGAGTATTAAGGTCACTAGATGTAGCACCTTGAGTTCCAAAAAGAATCGAATTGGAAATAGCAAAATCTGAAATTTGGAGAGTTAAGTTAAGTATGAGTTATGGGTCAACTTCAAACGACCATAACTCCTAGCTGAGGATGATTTAGGTGTGCTACCAGATACCGTAGGAAATACCTTTGAATTATCTTTCCAACGCCACTGAGTTTTCTCAGTTTCGAGTTCATATGAGGGAGATATGTGCATTCGAAGTTGGGCTGTCTAGATAAGGAAAGTCAAAACCGGGTTTTATAGAGGTATTTTGGCCTTTTCCTTACCAAATCGGATTTAATTCGTTTTTAGTAATATTTTAGGGGTATAATCTGATTAGGTTCAGTTTTATAATCCTAGTTTACGCCTAGGGTTTTAGTTGATAGTTCAAGAAGAGAAAAGAAGAAAAGAGAAGAGGAGAAAAGAGAAAGGATTGAAGTGTTCGTCAAGATTCTTGAGAGTTGTTGCGGATTGTCGCCATGGATTTTATCCCTAACAGGTATGTAAGCTTTCATAGTATTGGGCTAGTTCACCCACACACCAATCATGTTATTTTCAGCGAAATTTCATTCTTGAAGTTGAAAGATTGGAGTTCTTGATAGGTGTTCTTGAAGTTCATTCTAAATCTTGTTGTGTTGGGGTTTTGATGATTTCTTGAGATGAAATTTAGTAATTTGAGTGTTTCTTTGAGTATATTAGAGTGTACTTATGTTAAGTAATTGAATTCAAGTGATTGGGGAAGAAACCGTTCGATTCTAGGCGAATTAGGGTGAGAAAACGAGCAAAGAATTTCGTCGGATTTTCTGGGTTGGGGACTGGTGCGATGCGCCAGCCAGAGCGCCCCAAACCCTCCTCTGAAGTTTAGGGGCTGGCGCCCCACGCCACCCATAGCTCCAGGGTCGCCTGCCCCATCCAGTTTGTCGTCGATTACCCCGTTTCAGTTCGTTTAAAGTGCACTTTCACTCCTTTTCGATTCTAACTACTCTAAGCTACTTCTAAACACCTAGAAATCATTCATAACATGATAATAACCTTGAATTCATAATTCAAATTCAAGATAGAGCTAAGAGTTAAGTTTTGAAAATTCTTGCGAACATTCTAAGAAAGTCCCTTTGAGTTCTTTTGAGGAGTCTTCTACAACTTCTAGTAACTTGTTTCAAGACTCAAGTAAGTGAGAATGAGAGTGAGGAGAATGTATTCATGAGTCTACACTATCACCTAGATTCTTCATATAATGAACCATAACTCTTGAATTCATAATTCACATTCAAGAGGGAGTTAAGAGTAGAGTTCAAGAAAGTCTTGGAGTTCAATTGTGAATCCTTTGAGATCAACCATTGATTTGAACTAAGTTTTGAGGAAGTAAGTAAGATAATGAGAAGAGTTGTATCATGAGTTCCATAATGTTATGTAGACGTACGAGTCAAGTCGTTCATGCCATTAAATTCCGCATGAACTCCAGAAGTTAAGTATCTATGAGAGGAGTAATATCTCCAAGTTCTAATCCTTTAAGTGTTGAGTTCCTAATCCCTTTTGAGAAATATCTTTGAATCCTTGAGTTGAACATTTCATGCCCATAATCCCGCATGAACACTATAAGTCGAACAGTCTTGAGATGAGTAGTATCATTGAAGTTCTTGAGTTCCAAGTATTGAGTTCTATCTATGGTTATTGAAATCCTTGCATTGAGTCGTTAATGTCCATCATTCGGCATAAACCATATTTTAAGAAGTCTTTTACAAATGTTTAAACTTTGTTTTAAGACTTAAGTTTTGAGTTCAGTAAAGAGTAAAGTTGAAGTTCATTTCTTCAAAAGTATATGGGGACTATGTATTCCCAAAAGAGTTTAAAATGTTTTTACATTTAAATAAGAACGGAAAACTGAGATTTTCAAAAGAGCCTTTGAGCTAGTGTTTCAGTAGAGAGCCTTTGAGCTAGTTTTTCAGTAAAGAGCCTTTGGGCTAGTTTTCAGTTAAAGAGTAAATGCTTTCACAATAAAGCAAGAGAGGAAACCTTGATTTCCAAGATAGCCTTTGAGCTAAGTTTTTGAGCAATTATCTCAAATCACAAAAAGAGTTTTGTTTTTACAAAATATGAGCTAAGTATATTTTGGGAGTAGTATTGAGCACCGATATAGGGATGCGAGTTCAGATAACTCAAGTCTCCATAAACCATGTAGCCATCATGGGTAGTAAAGGATCATACTTTTTAGATGACTCCTTAAGATGCTTTTAGCATAGACTAGTGGATCCACTTAGTAGTTCAGGTCCTATACCGATGGCAACGTATAGGACGGTCCTTGGCAACGTGAATTAAACGTTGTACCATCACTTAGGCTCATAGTGATGGTTGTCGGTTAGAGAAACTCCCACAAAAGTTATTGTATTCTTATATACACAGTTATTTGTATTTTTTTTCATACATTTCAGAGTTATATTGTATCCTTGCATACACACAGAGATGACAGCATGTTTTTAAACAGTTTGTTTCTTTATATTGCACTTGTTTTAAATTGCTTTGTATTGAAATGAGTTCAGTCATATTGAATTGAGTATCCAGAATTGAGTACCCAGAGTCGAATATCATATCTTTGAGTTGAGTATCTAATCTCTGAGTTGAGTATCTTATACTTGAGTACTTCTGAGTTGAGTAAGTTTGAGTAGTTTTGAATTTCCTTGAGTATACCTCTGAGTTGAATCTTATCATTGAGTTGAGCTATGTTTCTTTAAGTTGAGTGAATTGAGAAGAGGTAAGTATGTTTCCTTTTTAACAAAGTTCAAGCTTATGTTTATGCTTTAGAATTCCTCTTACATGCTCGTACATTCCACAAACTGAGCCATTTGGCCTGCATCTTCCCATGATGCAGACATAGGTATTCAGGGTCATCAACAGAAACTTCGTTGATACATCCAGAAGTTCGAGTTAGCTATGGTGAGCCTCCTTGTTTTCGGAGGATTTCATTTACTTTTCAGTTTAGTTAGGATGTCGTGGGTCTTGTCCCGACTTCCATCTTTAACAGTTAGAGGCTTCATAGATAGTCGGTATAGTTGAGAAGTTTGTATCATTTATTTTGTTAAATGTTTAAAGACTTAAGTTGCCTATTTTATGGCGAGTTGAATATTATTTTTATATTCAGAGTTTTTCATTTGAGTTAAAGTTTTGTATTTCAGTTTCATGAATTTTTATTCAGTTTTAAGCTTTTGCATGCTTAAGTTAGTCTTCCGCTTGCAGTCAGCAATGGTTCTTGAGTGCCGACCACGTCCATGGTGTAGACTCGGGTCGTGACAGAAATGGTACAGAAGAAGCATCAGAGGAAGTTTTGAACTTTCATAGAACTTCTTCACATGTTGTTCTGAAGTTTCTTGATGCCAAGCCCTAGCAAAGATATTGTAAGTGGTACAATAGATATTTAAAATGACTCAACCTAGCCCCTAGGAGAGGATTATTCGATTACTGGATGTACTCTTATTGAGATTTCTCAGAAAGATTCAAGTCTGAACCAGACTATAAAATGAAATTGTTTGAACTGCTATAGAGTAAATGTCAGAGTTTGGTTCAATGAAATTCCATAAACATCACTGTCCAATGAAATTACTTCATCATTGTCCGTAAACATCAATAGAAGTTCATTGTCTGTAAACATCATTGTTGTACTGCTACAAAGACGGACAACATGTCATAGTCTAGTTCAATGAAATTACTTCATCATATGTTGGTAAGATTATTACGACATGATGTTTACGGAACTTCTATTGCGTTTAATGTTTGAACTGCTACAGAGTAACTAGGAAAGTCATGTATTTTTCCTATGGGGAAGTATCAAGCAGGATACCAAAATTCTGGTATTGTGTAGCTTCGACTCTTAAAGATCCCCTGCTTTGCTAGAAGTGCACTTTGCTGAAGTCTTTAAAGCTGAAATGTTAAGTTTTTTATTTCATAAAGTATCAAAATAATGAGTTTAATGTTTTTTCTCAGGCTAACATGATCAAGAAGGCTAGAACTATCGTAGCTGGCACAAATAAAAAGAAGTGGGTATATTTGAAAAAACTACAAGATCTTTCTTTTCTTTCAAAAGGAGGAAAATTTCATGTATATAATTTTTGCTTTGGCATCAATTCCTAAATATGTTTGTTTTTAGAAAAATTCAATTAGTCATTTCTGATATCCCAATTTGTTCTAGTTAATGGGGATCTAATTTCTATTATTATATAGTTATAAATTTTCTTATGTGCATTTCTTGTGCATGATTTTTAAGGAAATTGAGGTCAAGTATCAACTTCAACATGCTCGACTTTTGGATTGATGATTTCATAAAGATTTATTGCAAATTTATTGGAGATTTTAATTCCATTTGATTAGGAGTTAATTAGTTGGTTTTATATTGAGATTATTACATTTAGTTAGATCTCAATTTTACTTGAGATAGAAAAGATAATTTCTTTTGACATTGTTTACTTTTACATATAACTTATTATATTGCTATTTTGTTCTTTGATTATAATATTATAAAGTATTTGCTTTATATAATATTTCTTGCTTATCATGAAGAAAATAGTTTTGAATGCACGGATTGTTTGTATGTATTTGTGTCTTGAGAAAAACTATATATAGATTTTTCTGGGATGTTTAAAGAAACTTGGTAGCGACATTTAAATATTAATATGACATTTAGCAAAATATAAAATAATGTCACCAATTTTTATGACATTCAATAATAGCATTTGTTGACATTAATTAAAGTGTCAGAAATTTCAAAGTGACATTTTATAAATGTCACAAGTAAGTGTCTTGAAATTTGTTTTCCCAACACTTAATCTAAATGTCAGAAAGTTTAAGTGACATTTCATAAATGTCAAAAAAATAAATGTCATATATCTCATATCGACATTTACTTAAATGTCAAAAATAAATGTCATATATTTCATACCGACATTTACGTAAATGTCAAAAATAAATGTCATATATCTCATACCAATATTTACTCAATCATCAAAAATAAATGTCATAGATATCTCATACCGACATTTACCTAAATGTCGAAAATAAATGTCATATATCTCATACTGACATTTACCTAAATGTCGAAAATAAATGTCATGTATCTCATACTGACATTCACCTAAATGTCAAAAATAAATGTCATATATTTCTTATCGACTTTCACATAAATATCAAAAAATATATGTCGTAATAATCTTACCAACATTTACATATATGTTGCAAAGTAAATGACGCAAATTCTTTTCAACATTTACCTAAATGTCACAAAATAAATTTCACAAATTCTTCCCGACGATTACCTAAATGTCGGAAAAATCCCCGACACTAAGATTTACGACATTTGGTCCAAAAGTAAAATAAATGTCGGTAAACAAATTTATGACATTTAAACATCATAATACTGTATCTCCACTTTCTTGTAGTGTGGAGCGTAGTGTTACATGCACTACCTCCAGGTGTTAAGTTCACAATCACCAGCACTATGATTCAATTGTTGAACCTGAAAGGTATGTTCAGGGGTGCAGCAGGTGATGATGCGAACCAGCACCTAATGAATTTTGTGGAAATCTGTAAGTCACAAGAGATTCCTGGAGTCAACCAAACAGCAATGAGATTGAGGTTGTTTCCACTGTCTCTTACTGGAGAGGCAAATAACTGGTTTAATGAGATGCCAGACGACTCCATCAGAACTGGGACTGAGATGAAGGAAGCTTTCCTGGAACGATTCTTTCCAGAATCAAAAGAGTTGCAGATGAAGGATGAAATAAGTACACACAAGCAGCTACCAGGAGAAGCAATGCATGACACTTGGTGGAGATTTAGTCAAAAGCTGAAGAAATGTCCTAACCATGATCTTATTGAGAGGCATCTGAAACAAGCTTTCTATAGATCTTTAAACTATGTCACTAAACCTGTTGTTGATGCAGTTTGTGGATGATCATTCATGAAGAAGCCATTCTGAGAGAGCATGCAGTTGTTGGATGAGGTATCAAAGAATAACATGGGATGGTATACTAGAGTTGCAGAGGTAGGAGATCTTGGGTACACATATGAGGTTTCAGCTGAACAGAGAAAGAGAGAAAAAGAAAGGGACCAAGACAAGGCACATATAAGGACACAAATAGATCTTCTCACAAAGCATATTGTTGCCAAGTCTGAAAAGGTAAATGTTATGGGACAGCAAAACATGTATGAGGATCAGGACATCGACTTCGATGAGGAAGCTAACTATTTGGGTAACCAAGGAGATTTCCAGAATTATAACTCTGGAAATTAGGGTTACAACTCTGGAAACGCAGGTCGAAATTACGCTAGGGATGGTCAATATGATAGGCCAGCAAATAGAGAGCAAGAAAACTGGCAGAATAGAGATGGGTACAGGAATGATCACAGTAGCATTTATGTCCCCCCAGGTAATAATGATCGGGCATGTGGTAGTTCTAGCGAGTCTAAGCTGGAAGACATGATGGCCAAGGTTCTCCAGAAAATTGAATCAACTGATGCAGGGGTAAAAGAGATGAGAGGTGATTTCTCGAGCATGAGCCAACTGGTGGACTCTCACACCACCTCCATTAAACAGATTGAGCAGCAGTTGGGGAAACTTTCAACCTCATTAAACCAAAGGAAGAATGGATCACTACCAAGTGACACCATCCAAAATCCTAAGAAGGACGAGCATTGCATGACCATCACCACTAGGAGTGGTAAAGTTCTTACTGACCCTATTTCTGCAGGTACTAAAGATGAATAGATATTGGAGCAAGCTGGCAAAGAAGAGGATGAAGCTGAACAGGTAGATGACTTGGAGGATCTTCAGCCTAAAGCACAACCTATGAAAGGAAAAGATAAGGAGGTCGAGGAAAATATGCATTTAAAGCAGATTCCCAAACCACCACCTCATTTCCCTCAAACGCTAAAAAATAAAGCTGGAGATGGAAAGCTTACAAAATTTATCACCATGTTGAAGCAGCTTTCAGTAAACATACCACCGGTGGAAGCCCTGGAACAGATGCCAGGATATACCAAGTTCATGAAGGACTTGGTTACAAAGAAGAGAGTTGTAAGTCTTGATTTTACTAATAATGTTCATCATTGCAGCGCCATTGCTACCAGATCTCTAGATCAGAAGAAGGAAGATCCAGGTGCATCCACTATCCCATGCACCATTCAGTCAATTAAGTTTGCAAAAGCTTTGTGTGATCTAGGAGCTAGCATCAACTTGATGTCATTAGCCATCTACAAGAAATTGGGATTGGGGGTTCCAAGACCCACAACAATGAGGTTGATGATGGTTGATAGGTCAGTAAAGCGGCCAGTGGGAATCCTATGTGATGTACTTGTTAAGGTGGACACCTTCATCTTTCTGGCTAATTTCGTTATCTTGGATTGCGAAGTGGACTTTGAGGTTCCCATCATTTTGAAAAGACCATTTTTGGAAACAGGAAAAGCCTTGGTAGATGTTGAGAAAGGAGAGCTGAAGTTCAGACCCAACAAAGATGAGGTAAAGTTCAATATTTGCAGGTCAATGAAGCAACCACATGATATGAATGTGGTATATGCAATAGAGGTGGTTAATGAAGAAGGAATGAGAGTACCCATCGAAGAGAGGATGGCTGTTGAAACCTTAGCTGCAGTGCTGATGAACCTTGCAGAGTATGGGACACACTTGTATGCTCCAAAGAAATTGGATATGGACTTGAAAAATAGGCCAACCCTCCAACAAAATCATCCATTGAGGTGCCACCGATGCTGGAACTGAAGCAGTTACCTAGTCACCTAAGGTATGTATTTTTAGGAACTAACACCACTTTACCTGTGATCTTGGCTGCATATTTAAATGATGAACAGGTTCAAGAGGTGATCAAGGTATTGAGAAGGTACAAAAGAGCCATTGGGAAGACCATTGTTGATATCATCGAAATACCTCCTGGCATATGCACCCATAAGATTCAACTCTAGGAGGACTACAGCCAAAGCATTGAACACCAGCGAAGGTTAAACCCTCATATGAAAGAGGTGGTCAAAAAGGAGATTATAAAGTGGTTAGATTTTGGGGTGGTCTATCCCATTTCTGATAGTCACTGGGTCAGTCCAATGCAATGTGTGCCCAAAAAGGGCGGTATGATTGTGGTGGCAAATGCCAAGAATAAGTTAGTTCCACAAAGACCAGTTAGTGGATGGCGAGTGTGTATAGACTACAGGAAGCTGAACAAGTGGACTTTGAGGGATCACTTCCCAATGTCTTTCATGGACCAGATGCTTGACAGGTTGGTAGGTAAAGGGTGGTACTGTTTCCTAGATGGATACTCTGGCTACAACCAGATATCAATTGCTCCTGAAGATCAGGAAAATACCACCTTCACATGTCCTTATAGCACCTTTGCATATAAATGCATGGCATTTCGACTATGTAATGCACCAACAACATTCCAAAGGTGTATGATGTCCATTTTTTCAGACATGGTGGAGGACACTCTAGAGGTATTTATGGACAATTTCTCTATAGTAGGTAATACTTTTGATGTGTGTTTGTTGAATCTTAGTAGGGCTCTACAGAGATGTGATGAGGCCAACCTAGTGCTCAATTGGGAGAAATGTCATTTCATGGTAAAAGAGGGGATAGTTCTTGATCACAAAGCATCACAGAAAGGGATAGAGGTCGATAAGGCCAAGATTGAGGTGATTGAAAAGTTACCTCCGCCAATTTGTGTAAAGGGTGTTAGAAGCTTTTTAGGATACACCGGGTTTTATAGGCGTTTCATCAAGGACTTCTCTAAGATTGCATGTCTCAGAGCTTTTGAATGCCTAAAGGAGAAGCTAATATCTGCCCCAGTGATCATTGGCCCAGATTGGGCCGAACCATTTGAGGTGATGTGTGATGCTAGTGGTATTGCTCTAGGAGTTGTATTGGGGCAGAAGAGAAACAAAATGTTCCATCCAATTTACTATGCTAGTAAGTCATTGAATGGAGCACATCGAAATTACACAGTCATGGAACAGGAACTATTAGTTGTAGTGTACGCTTTTGAGAAGTTCAGAGCATACTTACTGGGTACAAAAGTGATCATTCATATAGATCATGCAGCTCTGAGATACCTCATGGCTAAGAAAGATTCCAAGGCAAGGTTGATCATATGGGTGTTGCTTCTCCAAGAGTTTGACTTTGAAGTTAAGGATATGAGAGGGTGTGAGAACCTGATCACCTGTTAGGTTAGAGGCTAAAAAGAAAGAAGAACTGGAGCTTGAAATAAATGACTCATTTCCGGATGAGCAGGTATTAGCCGCAACTTTTGATCTTATTCTTTGGTTTGCTGATTATGCTAACTTTCTTGTTAGTGATTTGATGCCCGAGGGGATGACATATCAACAAAGGAAACGGTTCATGCATGATGTGGGTAAGTACTTTTGGGATGAACCTTATCTGTACAGGGTGTGCGCTGACAACACAATTAGGCGATGTGTTCCTAAAGTTGAAAGGTTACACATTCTACAAGCCTGTCATTCCACTCCGGTAGGTGGTCATCATGGAGGTGCTCAGACATCCCACAAGATACTTCAGTGTGGGTACTACTGGCCCATAATTCATCAGGATGCGATGGATGTAGTAATGAGTTGTGATGTGTGCCAATGGCAAAGAGCTATCTCTCGGCGCCATGAGTTACCCACGACACCTATTCTAGAGGTGGAATTGTTTGATGTGTGGGGCATAGATTTCATGGGGCTATTTGTGAGTTTTTATGGGTAGAAGTATATATTGGTTGAAGTGGACTATGTGTCCAAATGGGTTGAGGCCATTGGTTTGCCTGAGAATGATGGCAAAAGTGTAGCTAGTTTCCTGAAGAAGAATATCTTCTCAAAGTTTGGCACACCCAGAGCTATTATCAGTGATGGTGGTTCTCATTTCTGCAACAAGGTGTTCAGTGCGCTTCTGACCAAGTATGGGGTTAAACAACACAATGTTGTAACGTCTTACCATCCACAGACCAGTGGACAAGTAGAGGTGTCCAACAGGGAAATCAAAACGATCTTAGCAAAGACAGTAAATGCCAGCATGACAGATTGGGAACAGAAGCTAGTTGATGCTCTATGGGCATATCGGGCAGCTTTCAAGACGCATATTGGTATGTCTCCATATCAATTGGTGTTTGGAAAGGCATGTCATTTGCCGGTTGAGCTTGAGCATAGAGCACTCTGGGCTTTGAAGAAGTTAAACCTTAGTTGGAATGATACTGCAAACCTGAGGCTGGATCAGATAAATGAGATGGATGAGTTTCGTTTGAGAGCTTATGAGAGGTCTGCACTATACAAGGAGAGGATGAAGTGTACCATGACAAACATATTGAAAAGAGAACCTTCACGCCTAATGAATTGGTGTTACTTTTCAACTCTAGACTTCGTCTGTTTACAGGAAGGTTGAGATCTAAATGTTCTGGACCTTTTAAGGTAACACAAGTGTTTCAGTCTGGTGTTGTTAAGCTGGAAAATGATAAGGGCGAGAGGTTCAAAGCTAATGGCCAGCGAATCAAGGCATATGTGGGTGTTCCAGAGAATGTGAAGATTGTGGAGGAATGTAAACTTGATAAAGTCTGAGTAATCAAGTAACTTGTGTCGCGCCGTGACGTTAAATTGTGTGCTGCTTGGGAGGCAACACAAGATGTAATTGTACTAGGTATGTTCCCTTTTTCCTTATTTTTCTTTGTTTTTATAGAGTCGCTGTGTGTTGATGTGTGCAGGAGAGCATGGGTTTAAAAGTGCAGAAACTAGGTGCAGACTGCTCTTCACGGGCAGTCTCACGGGTCGTGGTGCCCTTCACGGTCTGTCAACTTAAGGACCAACCTAAAGGAGCTACTGGAAATTGCAAGAAAAAGGTTCACGGAAGGGTTTACGGTCCGTCAGAGCTTGTATGGACCGTCTAGCCTCTCATGAACCTCAGGTATGAATTCTAGTTTCCAAGTCAAGTTCACGGATTAGTTCACGGACCGTGATGCCCTTCACGGCCCGTCGTTTGTAACAAGTAAGTTTCCTGTCTAAGTTAGGGTCATGGACTGTTACACGAACCGTGATACCCTTCACGGGCCACTTCAAGGTCCGTAGTCAACAACCCAGTACTACCCGTATCCGACCCGACCCGCGCGTGACCCAAATTGTGATTAAGCATATATTTGTTCTTAAATCGCCAAAGGTCAGTTTTTCTCTCTTTTCTCCTTCCTGTAACGGCTCTTCAAAGAATAGTAACGATTCCCATCATCAATCAATCCTAAGTTCATTCAAGAATCGAAACCCTAAGTTCTATGTTGATCCAGTGATTCAAGCCAATTTCATCTTCTTTTGTTTGTGCGAAACTTCCATTACTTCCTAGTAAGTCAATTCATATTATGTTGCAAGTTTGTTCTTATATAAAACAAGTTTGATTTGCTTAGAATTAGTTGAAATTAGCATACTTGTGTTGGTTTTAAGTGATATTGACTTGTTGTGGGTTAGATTGCAATTGCATTAGGTTTAATTGGTTGTTTTAGTTGTTCTTAAATGTGGGTATGCCAACATGAGGGTCGAATTGGTGGGTGCTTGTCTTATTTATGATTTTAGGCTACTTAATTGGGTTTATTATGTACTGTGTTGATGTGTAGAAGTCGTTGAGTTATGAAGTTGTGTAAAAATGGTAGTTTAGCACTGTAATTGTGCAATTTAGTGAATGAGGGACGAAGATAACTGATGAACTAGCCAAGTGTAGGACCACGATAGGCTTCATGGACCGTGGAAGTGACTACGGATCATGAAACCAATCGTGGACCACACTTGGAATCCTTTTTACCCAGTAGGTAAGTTCACGACCAGTATCAGGGACCGTGGTTCACTCCACGGGCCGTGAAGCTGTCCGTGAACATTACTTGGTCAAAGTTCTATTGCACATTGATTCTGTCTTAAATTCACGAGGGGTTTCATGGATACCACGGCCCGTGCAAGCTCCCGTAGAGTTTTAAAGAAAGATTTCACGATGTAATTACACAAGGGAAGTCTAAGTACCCGATAGTATGTCATTTTACGGTGTTGTGTAATAATGAGTTTTGTGTTTCGCAGGTACGATGCCTCCTCGAAGAAAGAACACAAACAAACCTCCCCCCCCCCACTGCTTCTCAATCAGAGGGTCATGACGACTCTAAGTCTAGTAGTTCAGAGGTGCAAATAAATGTCACACCTGATGAGCATCCACCTCGAGCTACTAGATCCAGAGCATCGAGGGCTATCCTCCAGGACACTCGTCCTCAGTCTAAAGAGGGAGGCAGTCGTTCTGGCACAGGGGAAGACTTAGGAAATAAATCTAATGTTGCTTCTGGTATCCAATTAGATGATGGTTCGGGAGGCAGTGCAAAATCTGAAAGCAGCTGACAGGAAGATGCAAACACCTCTCCTACTGCGGTAAATACAGAAGCTGAGACTGAAGTACTAAATGAGGCAAATACTATAGATAATGATGTAGAGATCACTGATGATGATACCATGGTGATGTATGTTACCGCCCATGAACCTGATCCCGCAGCAAAACTGCAGTTGATTGCTTGTTACCGCTCCATGTGGATTGTGAACCGGTCCGAAGAATTCTTCAAAAAGGGTATTGTGACCAAGAATGGTAGTTTCAAGAGTCGCATAATCATGCCTAAGATTAGAGTGGTGGTAGCTAACATTAAAGCATTCCCTGACATTTATCGGACGTTTCAGTTTTATCAGTTTGACTGGATGAACAATGCACCTAGAGAATACTTTTTTCATCTTACTAGAGAATTTTACTCATCTTATGTCGCTACACTGATGAACTTTGCTGCAGAGACAAAGACTACTAAACGTGGACAGAGAGACATGGCCATTACCTAGGGTCCACTCAATTCAGTTATAGTTCAGGGCAAATCGATCGATATCTCTGAGGCCACTATTAACAGGATGTTACATGTCCCGAAATACTCTGCACCAGCTTCAGTTGGCCTTTTTTAGGGAAAACATCATGAAGTCACCAGTAATACTACTATGGATATTCAGAGTTCTCGAGAGAAGGTTTTGCACTGGATTTCAAAGAAAATTGCTCTAGATGGGGAGAATGCAGTTTGGGTCACCACGATGCCAACACTTATTATAAAAGCTTCACTATCGTTTCCAGCCAAGGTATGGTGGGCTGTTGTTCGTTCACAATTGAGACCTACAGGTAATGATAATACCTTGTCTTTCTCAGCATCTTTGGTAGACTGCTTCATGGCTGGTTACCCGATAAATATGGGGAGGATCATAGCGACTGAGATGAGGGACAGAGCATTGAATGAAAGAGTCGGGTTTCCATTTCCCTGTCCGATAGGGAAATTATGTAGACAAGCAGATATTCCCCCAAACATGCTGATTGGCAGATGGCGTGATGCATTTAGACTCATCTAGGTTTCTAAAATCAAGGATGTCGTGAACCATCTCTTTGGCGTGAAATCTGTAGTTGTGGGTACTTTAGCTGTTGTTTCTCATGTCCCACTTGAGATCCCACAGGCAGACAGAGGCCCAGAGAAGGGGGAGTCATCACAGCCTTTCACAGAGGCACCACCACCACCAGCGTCTGCCGCACAGGCTCCAGGTACCTTTGTCACTATCCCTATGCTTTTTCTTGAGAAATTGGTTGCAGATCAGCGCCAAACCAAGACCTTGGTCAATCAGATAGTCATCAAAATGCCTCGGCTAAAAGAGACAAAAGTGTTAGCTGCGAAAAAGGAGATCAAAGATGAGATGCAAAAGGAGCCGCCTATCTTAAAAGACAAAATGGATGGTTTGGAGAACCTTGTTCAGGATCGATTCCAAGCTGTCGGGTCAGAAGATACTGAAAAGTTCAAAGCACAGTTGGCCGAGATGAGAATTCAGGTTGCTAAACTAGCTGAAAAGCCAGTACAAGTACCCATTCTGATGCTGCCAAATTCTTTAATGCAAATGCTAACACAGACACCCTCCACTCAATCGATTGATGATCTCTGGGGAGAGCAACCCAAGAGTAAGTCTAGCAAGAGAAAGCACAAAGCCGAAGAATCTCATGAGGAAACACCTGATAACTTAGCCAGAGAGGCAAGAAGGCAGGAAAAGAAAGCCTCAAGGCATCAAAGAGAGAATCTGGAGAAAAAGAAGCCAGTGAGCAACAACAACGAGAGGCGGTGTCAGCCGTAGCTTCCGACAGTGGAGCACCTACCCCAGCAAGTGAAACCCAACCTGATCATGTACCAAGTTCTGAGAGTGCACCCACTGATAAGGGTGTCAATGTTGATCCGGAGACCGGCGCCTAAAGCGCCGTAGGTATGACCCCTCCCCATAGCCCTGTGTGTTTTATTGTTCTGTATTGACTTTGAGGGCAAAGTCCATTCTTTTGGGGAGGGCGTGGTAAGCAACCTGCCATAGCTGTTAAAAAATGGAGGTTGACTCTGTGTTACTGTTTTTGGGTGTTTTGTCTGTTGAGTTGTGCAGTAGCTAGTCTATGAAAAATGAGAACTCGAATCTGAGTTTAACTGTTAGGATCTTTAGATGACATCTTAGATACTTATAGGTTGAAGATTGCTGGTCTGACCAATTAATCGATGAACCAAGAAACTGGAAAATGCAGTCCTGTGTCATGTGGGTGTAAGTATTGATTGAAGTCTAACATTAGGAACAGAAACTAAAACTTGTCCGAGTAGTCTTGCTTGAATCTGAGAATAACCGGATAGAAAATGATCAGTAGGCCATTTTTGTTAAACCAGTAAAAAGCCAAAAATAAAAGAACCAAATGAAAAGCTTATCACTCAAACCCAATTTGAGCCTTAAATCAGTCTTTGTTCTTACCCAACACATATCAAATCCTTGGTTCTCCGAAGGTACGATATCACAACTCAGGCCAAAAGCCTAAGTTGAGGGTGATTGTATTCTGAATAGAAAGAAAAAGGAAAAAAGAAGGTTCAACCAGTGAGCTAAGTGCATATCAAAATTACATATATAAAAAAAAGAGAAAAGAACAAAAAAAGAAGCAAAGAAAAAGAAAAAGAAAATAATGGCTATTGGGTCGTGCTAAAATAAAGAAAAAGAGGGAATCACTCAGAAAAGAGCTATGTGAAAATGAAACTTTGGAAAACCAAGGGACTAGTCACTCACGAAACCAAATAACCATTCCCTATCCCCGAGCCTATGTTACAAGCCAATGAATCCTACAGTGATCCTATTCCAGGTGTTTGAAAGATAGAGCGTAGAAAGCGAGGGCAAGCCTATGGTAGTTTGTTGTTAGTGTTAGAAGTTCTTCGAAAGCGTGAGCGTAGTACTCAGTCCCAACTATTAGAGCGAGGGATAATTGTTTTGTTTTTTAATTAAAAAATTAAAAGGTCGAAAAACACAAGAGGGAAGTATTGAAAATGTATTTAATTTTGATGTGAATTGTTATTTTTATCTCCAAATTATTGGTAGTTTTAAAAACACTCATTTAGTTGATTGGCTGAATATGAATGCACATTCAATCTTACAACATGAGTGAAATACACCCTTGAATTCTCGTCAAGTTTAAGGGCGTTTTCAACACTTCTCTCGGCTTTTTATTAAGAATTTCATGCTCCTACAAGTGTTTGAGACTACTTGCTATGTCATGTTGCAGATTGGGAGTGTATCTAAATTTAGTTAGTTAAGTAAAAAAAATAAAAATTTAAAGCTACAAAACTAATAATTTGCATCAAATTCAAAGATATTTTTAATATTTCTCTCGAAAACACAATGATGACTTTCATACCCATTTTGACAAGGAAAAGTATACGCTGACCTAATTTGTTAATTAACCTTAGTCTACTTATCATTGTTAGGCAAAAGTTGAAGTAAAATGTCCTACACATTAATTATTATATTTGATAAGAAGTCAACAAAAATTAAAGATATTGCTAGTAGCAAACTCTCAACTTGATAAAAGGTACGAATGAAAACAAAATAAAACATATTTTGTATGCCAGGAAGCACTTCAACTATTTTTTTTATTTTTTGGTTTAATCGTCTGGTTTTCGAAGCCTCCTACCTAGACTTCTCAGATACGTGCCACGTAGAATACATTAAAAGAAAAAATGTTCCCCCACCAAAGATTTCTTTACCGCATATAATTTCTAAAATAAAAGGATGTGATAAAAAGAAGGGAAAAGCTCAAATATATCATCGAATTTTAAGAAAAGCATTATTTATGTCATCCTTTAAAAGTTTGTATCATCTATGTCA
This sequence comes from Solanum tacnaense, assembly GCA_029582525.1. Lineage (NCBI taxonomy): Eukaryota > Viridiplantae > Streptophyta > Magnoliopsida > Solanales > Solanaceae > Solanum > Solanum tacnaense. The sequence goes on from JAJOOD010006774.1 coordinate 29,024, forward strand.
TTTCAGTTTGAGGAAAGGTTCATCCATTTCATTATTTATTAATAAAAATGGCATAGATGATCCAAACTTTCAATGGATGACATAGATGAGACTTTTCTCAAAGTTCGATGACATATTTAAGCTTTTTTTTTCCTTTAAAAATTGATTCAATTAATGATGTGGCCGAATCATAATTGACCACGTGTAAAAAAATGTTTTGTAAAACCGAAATTGTTCTCAGTTAACAAATAACGGCATGGATGATTCTTTTCTCAAAACGGAAATGACATAGATGAGCTAATTTTTTAACGGATGGAATAGATAAACTTTTTCTCAAAGTTCGATGACATATTTAAGACCTTTTCCTAAAAATAAATAAATTATTGTATAGTACATTACATTTTTGAAATAACATTTAGGTAATCATAAAGATGGAGCAAGCGTAGATATACATATTAGTTGCTAAGTTTGTTTTACAAATTAGGTATAACATCAATACTTAGTAAAAGGTACAAAAGTTTGGCTTTCAAAAGTCAAAATGAATTAGTGAAAGCCAATGAAATAAATATTTATTTATTTCCTTTGTTTTTTTATGGGGTTTGGGTGGGTGGGGGGGGGGAGGGGGTGTTATTACTCATTGCCTAATTGAAAAGTTAAAATGAGCATTGGTTCACTTGTTTTCATTCTACAATTCTCACTTCTCTCTACTCAAACATGTCTAAACAAGACAAATTCAATGTCCTTAGCATTTGTAAAAAAATGCTAATTTGTTGTTTATTCTTATACATGTGCGCCATTATCTTTCTCAATAACTCTAATTTTTTATCTACTTCTCAAACAAGAACATCATCCAAAATTGTTGCACAAACCAACATTAGTCACCTTGTTTTTGGACTTTTAGGCAATGAAAGAGCATGGCATCATAGAAAACACTATGTTGAAGCATGGTGGAGACCAAATGTTACAAGAGGACATATTTTTCTAGATGTTCCTCCTAGAGGTGATCTCCTTCCATGGTCCTTAAATTCACCTCCTTATCGAATATCCGATGATGTTCGAAAACTTGTTAGGGAAACAAATCATGTTGATCCAAGAGTTTTAAGAATGGTTCATGGGATTATGGAGGTGGTTAGACAGGCACATGAAGGGGTAAGATGGGTAATTTTGGGGGACGATGATACGATAGTTTTTGTTGATAATATGGTTGATATTCTTGCACAATATGATCATACGAAGTATTATTATTTTGGAGGACATTCGGAATTTATATTGTCAAATTATTGGTACTCATTTCAGCAAGGTTTTGGTGGAGCTGGAATTATATTGAGTTATCCTTTGGCTAGAGAATTTGCTCACAATGTGATGTCTTGCTTAAAGAGATATGCTCATTTGAAATCGTCTGATCGAACAACAATGGTTTGTGTTGCTGACCTTGGAGTAAATCTTACTCCTCTTCAGGGTATTCATCAGGTATCTTCATAATACATAAACGTTGTGATCTTTAACTTGGCCTCGTCGTCTAACTTTAGATCTGCACAAGTTGGCACTTAAACTTGTATAGAATTGAACAAGTAGACACATACGTCATACTTGACAATTCACATCCTATATGACGTCCTACGTACATTAAGTCATATAGGAAGAGTGTATCTACTTGGCCTGACGACCTATGTATTATATATGCTTTTTTTTTTTGTGTGTGGGGATTTGACTTATCTACCCTGATAATTGCTTTATTTTTCAGGTAATTATTTATATTTTTACTTAGTAACTCTGATTTTCTTGTAGATGAATAAATAGTGTAAAAATTACTTTTACTTTGTCAATGTAGAAAATTAAATTCTTTTTATTCTAAAAAACAAGAGAATTAATACTCCATTACTAAAGCCACCTACTTACCCTCCCAACACACTGAAGAATCAAAAGGTTAAAGAAATGAACAATATTTAGCCAAGTAATTAAGTGCCGTGGCAAAACAAATAATATTTCAAATAAAGCAAATTTTAAGTCTCCTTTTCTGCTATATTAAAAACTTTCCTTATATTAAATGAATTTAACAAAAACAAATTATATGCATATATAAAGCATTTATTATTGGGTGAGGAAAGTCTTATCAACTATTGTACAAATTACTTTGAGTGTACTTTTCTCTTTTCTCTAAATGCTACATACTACTAATTAATACTTTCATATTTATACCTTTGTAGATTGATCTTCGTGGTGATATATCTGGATTTCTATCGTATCATCCAAAGTCTCTATTAACGTCCCTTCACCATTATGATACGGTTGACCCAATATTTCCCTCTATGACTCGTGCCCAAGCAGGTTCCCACCTCCTTAAAGCTGCACGATACGATCAATCGCGCATGTTACAACAAACTATATGCCACCATAGGTCTAAAAGTTGGACATTTTCAGTTTCTTGGGGATACTCAGCTCATATTTATGAGAAAATTATGCCTAGAAGTTGGATACAACGACCAATTGTAACATTTAGAACATGGCAAAGAAGTCCTAGCCAACCACAATATATGTTTGATGTTAGGGGTCCTTCTTGGAATCCTTGTGAAGCTCCTCATATATTTTTCTTCAAGTCCGTTGAGAAAACTCCAAGGGGTGAAATTGTTACTACGTATACTAGAGGATGGCCTCGAGGGATAGGAGCTTGTTTGTCTTCTGGAAATTTTTCTGCAGAGTATGTTTCTGAAATTCATGTTTACTCACCAGCAATAAAACGTATTCAGGTAACATTTTCCACATCCATAATCTCTCATAAGTGTCTCTATGAATTAAACTTTTGTACGCTGACACTATAAAAATAATAATTTACTATTAGGTCTCCTAAAAGATAATTATAGGCGAATTCTATAAGTTATGAATGCACTTATTGCAACTCGACTAATACACACGTGTTATTAGTAAAGCCAATTGAAGTGAAACATTTATAACATCTTTAGGAAAAAACCCAAAGTACATTTAATTTCCATCTTCTAAATCAACCAAATATTTAAAGTCAACAACTCGACTTTTGTATTTTTATTAACTTTTTGATCTTTTTTATGTCCTTTTTCAGATCGATAAATGTGAATGTTGTGACGTAATCCATGAGGAAGGATCGATTAAGGCTGATATTAAATATAGAGAGTGTAAGATAAATGAGTTAATAGCTTGATTGATTCATTAAGTCGTTGTCTAAGAATTTGTATCATGATCCAAGCCAATTGCATGGAGGAAGAAGAGGCTACAATAACTATGTTTTAAATGATTCAATTAAGGAAATAGTTGATGTAGTAGAGATATAAAATTTTAAATATAATAAGTGTCATTCATCTAAATATGCACTCGAGGAACATTAAGCGCACAAATAAATATATTCTCTTGAAAAATGAGCCCAAAATCGTAGTCAGTTAATAATTTCAATAAATACATTTTTTTTAAATTAAGCACAAATTTATGAGTAGTTAATAATCTCAAATCTGATGCAAAATGTAATAAGAAAATTTATTTCTGATAGTAATAAAAATTATCTATATATAAATTGATATGAAATCTTGTTTAGTTATAGGGAGTAAAATATTCAATAATTAATTAAACCTTTGTGGCTAGTTAGTGGTCAATCATAACATTTTTTTTTTCTTATTCAACTCCAACCACCAAGGATACCATCAGAATATTTACTTGTTGGCATCTAAAGAGAAATTAGAAAAAATGTGTGAATCAATGAGGTAATGATTGGGGCAATCATTGTTAATTAGTGAAGAAATTGGAAATATGATTTTAAAATGAACTTAATTCATGTTATACCATCTAGTTTTGATATGATCGGACATTCTTTTTATACGGGAAATGGTAAAAAAGTGTCTTTAAGTTATAATAAACGAATTGGTCGAGCTTTTCCTTAATTAAATGGATTGCCACAGAAAAGTCTTAGAACAAGATGTTAAAGTGTTGACTAGTTTATTTGTCTCGAATACTTAGGAAAAGTAACTACATTGTGATTATAAAGACGACTATCATAATCCATGCAAACAGTGTGTCCCCTCCTTTTGAATGTGAATGTGATTATGTGAACATAACACCTTATTACTTCACATTTTTTCAGTATATTAATTATTAACTATGTGCTCTTTCTACCTTTTAACTTATTATAAATCGCGTTAAGAAAGTCAACGCCAAAATAATTGTGAGAAAAATAGTTTTAAACTTGTGAAGGAAAATATTAGTCAGTAATTCGAAATGCATAATTATTGGTTCATTACTTTCTGGCGGCACAAGTGGTGACACTAATTTCTTTAATTTGTATCTATAGCATTCTAAAAATTAGGAGGTATAGTCTAGATTAATAGAGAAATGAAGAGTTTGATAGTTGAAAATATAATGTGAAAATAATTATAAGTTTAAATTCAAATGTCAAGAGATCATAGAATTGGTAATTGGGTAAAAATTATATTATATTTTAAAGAAAATTTTAGTAAGGGAGAAGATTACAAAATGAAGAATCGAACCCAGAATAATAAAGTAAAATTTTATATAATCGATCAACCAATTAAACTATTAATATTTCCAAAAATTGGGTACGTAATTTATATTTTGAACTCTAGGATAATTACAAGAGAATGTTGTAGAATATATATATAGAGATAGAATGTCCATACTATGTGTAGCCCTACATATCTAGATGTGGAACAAGGGTGCTTTAACGGGCTACTATGAAATAAAACGGTTAGGGCGGAGTTGAAGTGGAGTCAAAAACTAAAGTAGAAGATTTCACTGAACTTAGTAATTTTAATGTAAATTATGTATTTATCTTAAGAAATTTATTAAAATTTATAAAAAATTATTTATTTAAAATCCTTCAAATTAGAAGAGTTAATTAGAATTCTAAAATCATAAATTTTAAATACTTGTTTTACCTCTGATTAAGGAAAGCAACCAGAAATGACTGCAAAAATCAATCACTCATTTGTTGATAATATATAATTATACATATTGACCAACTTTTTGTCATTTGTATCATTCACAAATTAGTAAAAACAGAAATCGTCTCATTCTAAATTAAAATCACCTTTAAGAATGCGGAATATAATTAAATGGGATTGAAATCCATATCAATTGAGTCTGAAAAGAACAACTTTGTAACTCTAGGATTACCTAACTAGTCCCTCCTCACTTTTAAATGTTCTCTTTGACTTTTGCAACCCATTAAGAAATATTCTATCTGTCCAATAATAGTTGTTCACTATTGACTTGACACAGAAATTAAGAAGTAATAAATGATAGGTGTAATTTTATCAAATCACCCTTATTAAATATAAGTCATCTAAACATCCAAAAATAAGTATAGTTTTTAATAGCAAGAATAAACTAGACACAACATGATAAACTATTCATTGCTCCCTTTGTCCAACAATACTTGTCCACTATTGACTTTGCATACTTCTTAAGAAACTATAAATAAAAGGATAATATTACTATATCACCCTTTGAATATAATATATATATAATATCTTGAAAAATGTAATAGGAAAATGACTACAATTAGTGATAAGGGTAAATTAGGAACTACATGTAAAATTATCCATTGATTTCATAAAGTGGACAGGTATTGTTAGACATTCTAAAATAGTATAGTGGACAACAATTGTTGGACGGAGGGAGTAATTTTATAAGCTGGACAAGTATTGTTGAACATCCCAAAATAGTATAGTGAACAAATAAAGATGGACTGAAGGAATTATGATTAATACAAGTATTAGACTATAATATCCATATTACATAATGTTTTAGTATTAGATCCTAAAAATGATTTAGGATATAAGTAACTAATGCGAGAAGTGTAAAATATGGAGGAAAAAGTTGTCTTTTCCTAATATGTTAAAAGGAACATGTAAAAATAAAATATATTTTGAAATAGTTAACAGGACAAAGTAATTACTTTGAGTAAATTAGCACACTAATAATCAAAACAACTACTTAATTTATTTTAAGGATTAGTCATTTTGAAGGCTAAAGAACAAGACGAGAATGAATATACTTGAAAGAAAGATCAAAAACATTGAAAGAAGTGTAAACTCCACAATGGGAGTCGCCTAACCAAAAGGGTGAATCGTCCAGATGGCATGACCACGCTCAAAGTGACAATGTTCACAACTTAAGATAATCGAAGCGGGTCGGCGAATCAAAAGTGAAACGGCAACTCACCAAAATTGAAAGGCGAACAAGATGATCATTGCCGAAGGTAATAGGACTTGGATGATGGCTTAAAGGCGAATAAAGACGGTAATCGGTGATCTGCCAGATGTGAAAGACAGGCTAGTACGAGTTTGCCAACTACGGTTCAAATACTTGAAGCCCTAAGCAAATGAAAGGCAGGCTAAGGAACTGACGGCGATCCACCGATCAAGCTCGGCGAGTCCGACTAATATCGTCGAGTTGTTCACTTACTGAATTTGGGCCAAATTTTAGAAAACTATAAATATCCCAAAGTAGAGAGAATATCGGAGTTCTTCGAGAGAGTTTTTGGACAGAGTTGGAATAGAGTATTTTTGAGAGATTTGTGTATGACATATTTCACCTTGCATGTGAAGAACATCTTTAGTTTTGGGGGTTTTTTCAATTTTAATTTTGTAATTGACAATTGGAAGTTGAGATCAAAGTGGGTGTTGATTATAATTGCTTAATTTCATCACATTCATGGTTGCTATCATGATAGACATAATTTCTTTACTTTTTGTGATATGTGGCTTAAACTCCAAGTCTAGGGGTGCAATTATGGGGTTGACTATTGATTTAATGTAGTGGTATTGTGTTTTACTCTGTTTTATTGTTGTTCCATGGATTTAGGCTAATTAGCATGGGGTTAACTTATGGATTAAGGTTGCAAACTTAATCCTAATTTCAATCTCCAATTGATGCTCGAAAGAGATCGATTGGAGTGGGTAGTTAGTTTGATACATGCAATTAAGGTTTGATTTCTATATTTTGCTTGATAGAGGGATTATGATTCAGATCTATTTTCCCTAAATCTGCTCGAAAGAGAGATATCGTAAGGTAATGGGTTGTTTTGGTATTCACATAGATGAGAACGAAAGGAGATTCTATGAACTGATGCTAAGAGATCGAAAGGAGATTCGTGTCATTGAAGAAAACTCAGTATATCCATGATTGTTTAGCACTATTGAGCAACATAATTACCCCTATGTGACATCGATTCCAATTCTCGCACCCCTAGATTATTTGTTAATTACTTGAAGTTTAGTTTAATTGTTGCATTTGATACTATAAACTCTTTTAGTAAATTTAGTGGAATCATCCACCCATTTGTCTTAGCCTATACTAAAATGAACAAGTCCATATTCTTGATTTCTTAGTTGCATTCTTATTATTATATCATTCTTTGTGGGATTCGACCCCGACTCTTAATTGCATATTTTTATTGACAACAACCGTTACTCTTCAAATTTATTTTTGAGAGTAGTTTGAGCGTTATCAATTACAAATGATACAGTTTTTGATAGGGGGTCATGTTGAGATGGTAGAGGTAGTTTGTGGGAAGACGATTATGGATCGAACACACAGCCATAAGAAGAATCTAATTTTACTAAGGATACGAATTTCCCATATCCATTTATAGTCCTTGAGGAGATTGGGAGGGGAGATAATCTTATTAAGTGAGGACATGGTAAGAGAATTAATTCTTGATTTCATGTTATCGAAATTGGAAGCTATTTTTTTTCTTTGAGTATTATTATTAACTACTATATAATAACGCTTGTCGAGTTGATCAAGCAATCAGGTTTTGTAGCACACCTTCATGCAGCTCAAGGCCTTATATTGAGTCGGACGAGTTGAAACGATGTATTTTCGTAATTTATGTGAAGCATGAATGTAATGATGAACTCATTCCACATTAGGAATAGTTAGAATGACTCTTGAGTGTGAAAGCAATATTTCATTAAGAAGTGAATGATCTGGAGTGCACGGATCTATGTTACGATACATTAATTTGCAAAAACTTCTCATTTTATTTGGACATGTCTAAGTTAACGTACTGGCTTCTTTACTAATACTAATGAATGACTGGATCGAGCTAGCTCTTCTTTAATGAAAAGAATTGCATAGGGAAGTCGTAGAATGCGAAGCTAAAGTGTCGATTAGTTTATCTTGACTTATATACTTAGGAAAAGTAATTGTATTATAATAAAGACGATGTCACACCAAGATAAAAAGATATTTTTGCTTAGAAAAATAATAAAGATAAAAGGCAGTATTTCTTCTATGATCAATCTCGTTCCTTTTTTGAATGTGAATGTGAACATAACACCTTATTACTCCACATTTTTTCACTATATATTAATTAATTAATAACTATGAGTTCCTCCACCTTTTAACTTATTATAAATCACACGTTAATTAAGAAAGTCAACGCCAGAATAACCTCAATCCTTCCATTGTGAGAAAAGTAGTTTTAGACTTGTGAAGGAAGATATTAATCAGTAATTCGAAATGCATAATTATTGGTTCATTACTTTGTGGTGACACTAATTTCTTTGTATCTAAAGCATTCTAGGAATTAGAACGTCTATTGTATAGATCACAACACAATTGTTTATCCTTGGTCTAGATTAATAGAGAAATGAAGAGTTTGATAGTTGAAAATATGATGTGAGAATAATTAAAGGTTTAAATTCAAATGTCAAGAGATCATAGAAATTGGTAATTGGATAAAAAAAAATTGGAGGTGGGGGAGAGGATTACCACATGGAGAATCAGACTCAAAATAATAAAGTCAAATTTTAGATAATCGATCAATCAACTAAACTACTAATATTTTCCGTAATTGGGTAACTATATTTTAATGTACTCTAGGATAATTACAAGAGAATGTTGTAGAATATATAGAGAGTGTGTCCATACTATGTGTAGCCCTACATATCTAGTAGGGAATAGGGGTGCTTTAATGGGCTACTATGAAATAAAACGGTAAGGGCAGAGTCGGAGTCGGAGACTAAAGTAGATGGATTCAAATGAACTTAGTAATTTTAATTTAAATTAAGTATTTATCTTAAGAAATTTCTTTAAAATGTATAAAATTTATTAATTTAAAATCCTTCAAATTAAAAGAATTAGAATTCTAAAATCATAAACAACTTTGAATACTTGGTCTACCTCTCATTAAGGAAAGCAACCATAAATGACTACAAAACTAATTATTCATTTGTTGATAATATATGCTATAAATATTGTCCAACTTTTTGTTATTTGTATCGATTTAAAATATTCACAAATTAGTGAAACAGAAATCATCTCATTCTAAATTAAAATCACTTTAAGAATACGGAATATAATTAAATGGGATTGAAATTCATAACAATTGAGTCAGAAAAGAACAACTTTGTAGCTCTAGGATTAACTAACTAGTCCCTCACTTTTAAATGTACTCTTTGAATTTTGCAACCACCCATTAAGAAATACTCCATTTGTTTAATAATAATTGTCCATTATTGATTTAGCACGGAGATTAAGAAGCAGTAAATGATATGTGTAATTTTACCAAATCACCCTTATTAATTATAAATCAACTAAATATTGAAAAATAAATACGCCATCCATTCAATATTAATTAAATTTTTGAGGCATTTTCTATTTTTCAAATTAACTTAATTGTTCAGTTTTCAAGACTACTTTTAGAGTGTTCTTCCAATTTTACCCTTCATTTGGATTTTCAATGTGATGACTTTAATAAATTTAACAATAATTAATAAGGGTAAAAATGGAAAACTATGTTCAATTTATGTCTTAATCTACTTTTCTTAAAGGGTGTGAAACACCTCAAAAAATCAATTAATATTGAATGGAGAGAGTATAGTATTTAATAGCAAGGATAAAATAGACATAACATGATAAACTATTCATTAATTTTTAAACTGGACAAGTATTGTTAGACATCCCAAAATAGTATAGTGGACAAATAAAGATGGACAGAGGAAATAATGATTAATACACGTATTAGACTAATATTCATATTACATAATGTTTTAGCATTAGATCTTGAAAAATGATTTAGAATATAAGTAACTAATGTGAGAAGTGTAAAATATGAAGGAAAAATTTGTCTTTTTCTAATATGTTAAAAGAAACAAGTAAAAATAAAATATATTTTTGAAATAGCTTACAAGCAAAAGTGAACATAGAAAAGTAATTGCTTTGAGTAAACTAGCACACTAATAATAAAAACAACTACTTAATTTATTTCAAGGATTAGTCATTTTGAAGCTATTCTCTATACATAAAACATTATTTTATGAATTGGAGTTGCTAGATAACTTAGAGATGCAATTCCTAAAAACTCCTTGCGGTAACCTTAACATTTCAATAACGACGCACACCGATATGGAAAGATATTTTTCCTTAAGAAAAATACTCCCTCTGTTTAACACCTAGTTGTCTTTTCCTAAACAAATAGTATAATAGACAATTATTATTGGACGGAGGGATTAATTTATAAGGTGGACAAATATTGTTGGACATCTCAAAATAGTATAGTGGACAAATAAAGATGGACAGAAGGAATAATGATTAATACGAGTATAGACTATAATATACATATTACATATTGTTTTACACTATGGTTGGATCATTGTTACCTATTGTTTCATAATGTACTGTATTGTATTGTACTCTATTGTACAGTACTATATGGTAGATACAATGTTTGGCTAAACTGTATTGTTTGTTAATGTTTAATAACATTTTTATTGTTTGGTTTGACTGTATCGTACTGTATTATAATTTATAAATTTACTAAAATATCCTTAATTATTCTAGGGTAGGAGGTTTGACTAGAATTAAATAATCTAGGGTAAAGGGTAAAATAGTATTATGAAATATTATGTAAGGATATAATTGAAAAAAGAAACTAAGTAACAATGGGAACACACCAAATCAGTTGTTCCATAAAATGGGGGTTTCATTGTTACGTAACAATGAAATTTAACAATACAATACATTTTAAGTAACAATCAAAACAAACATTATAGGTATGGTAACGATACAATACAATATAATGGGTAACAATGATCCAAACAGAGTGTTAGTATTAGATCTTGAAAAATGATTTAGGATATAAATAACTAATGTGGGAAGTGTTAAATATGGAGGAAAAAGTTGTTTTCTCCTAATATGTTAAAAGGAACAACTAAAAATAAAAATATATTTTTGAAATAATTAACGAGCAAAAGTGAACGGACCAAGTAATTGCTTTGAGTAAATTAACACACTAATAATCAAAACAACTACTTAATTTATTTCAAGGATTAGTCATTTTGAAGCTATTCTCCATATATAAAACATTATTCTATGAATTGGAGTTGCTAGATAACTTAGAGATGCAATTCCTAAAAATTCCTTGTGGTAAACTTAAAGAGATAGTAGACTTTGTTTAATTTAAAGATTATAGCACATGAGTTGAGACTCCATGAAGCAACCTTTACATAGAATATCTTGATAAGAAAAGGTATAAGCTGACTTCATTTGTCACTCTTAAATTATTTTAAAGTTAGACAAACTTTTGAAGTTAAATGTTCCACTAAATAATTATTTTCAAATATTTAAAGTAATAAAATTAAATAGAAATAGATATTACTACTTGTAGCAAACTCTTGACATTTAAGACATGGAATAAAAAACATACAATACTAGTCCTTTTCGCCTCAAATAATTTATTAAAATGGTACATCACAACGCAAATATGAACATTATCAGGTCACATAAAAGATAAGTATTTGTAAGCGAAACTAATTAATTATCATAATAAAATAGCAGTAACTTGTTATAACAAGTTAATTATTATATTTGATTATGTGCAAAAAAAAAAATGATCATTACTCTATCAATAATTAAGTTAAACCATGTCACAAATACTAAGAAAATTGGGATTAAACATACAAAAGTACTTTGGCTTTAGAAAGTCAAACCATGTTTAAATAAAATTAACAGCAACAATATTTTAATTAGTCAAAGAATTTGTAGAAAGCAAAAGTGGCAAATTTTGTTAGGACATACAAATCATTGTTAACTTCCAAATGAAAAAGAGTTTTCCTATTGTGTGTGTGGGGGGGGGGGGTAAAGGGTGGGGGTGGAGATGGACTCATCCCTTAAAACCTTGTAAAGGGAAAAAACTCATATTATAAGAATCAAATGATCATTGATTCATTTGTTTCAATTCCATAGTTCTCTCTACTCAATATTCTCTCAAACAATATGTCTAAATTTGACAACTCCAATGTCCTTAGCATTTGCAAAACAGTCCTAATTTGTGGTCTAGTCTTATATGTGACAACCATCATTGTTTTCAATGACTCTAGTTGTCCATCATCTGATCTTTTGTCTTCATTAAAATTCACAACATTACCTTCTTATGATTCTCAAACAAGTACATCATCAAATGTTGCACAATCCAAAAGTTCCACTAACATTAGTCACCTTCTTTTTGGTCTTTTAGGGTCACAAAAAGCATGGCACCATAGAAAATCATATATTGAATCATGGTGGAGACCAAATGTTACAAAAGGTTATCTTTTACTAGATGTTCCTCCTCAAGGTGATCTTCTTCCATGGTCTTTAAATTCACCTCCTTATAAAATATCAGATGATGTTCCAAAACTTGTTGATGAGACCAAACATGTCGATGCAACGGTTCTAAGGTTGGTTCATGGGATAATGGAGGTGTTTAGAGAGGAATATGAAGGTGTAAGATGGCTAGTTATGGGAGATGATGATTCAATATTTTTCTTGGATAATATGGTTGATATTCTTGCACAATATGATCATACGAAATATTATTATTTTGGAGGACATTCGGAATTTATATTATCAAATTATTGGTACTCATTTAATCAAGGTTTTGGTGGTGCTGGATTTATATTGAGTTATCCTTTGGCTAAAGCATTGGCAAGAGATATGATGTCTTGTTTAAAGAGATATGCTCATTTGAATGCTGCTGATAAAACAACAATGACTTGCATTGCTGATATTGGTGTCAATCTTTCTCCTCTTTTAGGTGTTCATCAGGTAAAAACGTTGTTTTTGTTTTGCCAAATGTGAAAATAAATAAATAAAAAGGACGCTTTTAAGCCAGTCAAACTAGCTTAGAAGTTTGTGAAAATGTCATACTTTTTAACAAGTATTAATTCTTGGAAATTTGAATTGCAGATTGATTTACGTGGTGATCTATCAGGATTTCTATCATCTCATCCAAAGTCTCTATTAATGTCACTTCATCATTTTGACATGGTTGACCCAATTTTTCCCTCTATGGATCGTGCACAATCAGGATATCATCTCCTAAATGCTGCAAATTATGATCAATCACGAATGTTACAACAAACAATTTGTCACAAAAAGTCTACTAGTTGGACATTTTCAATTTCATGGGGATACTCAGCACATATTTATGAGAAAATTATGCCTAGAAGTTGGTTACAAAATCCAATTGAAACATTCAAGACATGGGGAAGAAGTCCTAAGCCACCACATTACATGTTTGATACTAGGAGACCTTCGTGGGATTCTTGTGAAGCTCCTCATGTTTTTTTCTTTAAGTCTGTTGAGAGAACTCCAAGAAATGAAATTCTTACTACCTATGTTAGGGCATGGCCTCGAGGGATTGGAAATTGTTCGTTTACTGGAAATTATTCTGCAGAGTATGTATCAGAAATCCATGTTTACTCACTAGCAACAAAACGTATTGAGGTAATGGTTTTTTTAACTTTTTCTCACTAATTTCTATATAAGTTTAACTAGAAAGATTAATTGAGAGTTACTCAAAATACATATAGTTAAAAATGCAATCATATAATGAAGGAATAAGTAAACAATTTTTTAGAGAATTTTATATATAGATAGAATATATTCTAAAATTGGCCAGCTCTGATACCATATGGCATCATCTAAGTTTTATATATTTTCTATAAGTTCTCTTCTGCAATAATGTCATGACTTTTTTTAATTAAGTCAATGGCTTATAAATTAATCTTTTGAACAATTCCTAAGTGAATAGCTATAAGTTGAAGAAAACTAATAACTTGCAACTTATATCCTGATTAAACTTAAAACACATAAATTATTATTTTTTGTGATTTTTTTTTTTGACGTTGTTGATTATTCTCATATAAAAAAATTAGCTAAGATGCATCTCCTTTCGTATGTGCTTCTATTTTTTCTGTATAATTTTGTTTTGTAAATTCTAAAATTAATTACATTTAAAAGGTGGAATTAGGTATACCCTATATATATTTAATTCATAAAATAAGGAGTTTGTACATCGTGTTAAGGACTAAACTTTCTTTTGTTTGGTTTTAGTGCTCTTTTCGTGCATAAACAACATGTAGCATTAATTAAAAGTCAACCAATCACAATTTTTTTCATATATTTTTTTTTTCAGATCGATAGATGTGAATGTTGTGACGTAATTCATGAGGCTGGATCGAATAAGGCTGATATCAAGTATAGGGAATGTAAGGAAGATG
>JAJOOD010006775.1:0-45904 GCA_029582525.1 Solanum tacnaense
CCCCTTGATTATGCTTATCGCTTATGGTCATTTTTTTTTTTGCTTCCGCGACCAAGGATGTGTAATGATACGCTATGAGGCTTGTTTGGGGTTCCTTCGGGTTCCCCATTCGCCGGTCACGTCTAGGCCCTAGGCTTGGGTCGTGACACTTCATCATGAGAACGGATTGAGTTTATTGACAATGTCGAACCATCATTCACAACTTTGTTTTTCTTCTTGAATCTAGCTCTTGGGATCTCCAGCCTACTATATAGAGTTACCGCCATGATGACTTGTCCTAAGCCGTAAACCCATTCCCTTAGATGATCTTTCAACTTTCTCTCTAGTTATATAATTAGGCCTTTTTGTAAGTGGATCCGACACATTATCCTTTGACTTTACATAGTCAATTGTGATAATTTCACTAGAGGGTAGTTGTTTTCTAACGGTATTATGTCTATCTCTTATATGACAAGACTTTCCGTTATACATCATGCTCCATGCCCTACCTATTGCATCTTGACTATCAAAGTGTATACATATTGATGCCAAAGGTTTGGACCAAAAAAGAATATCTATCAAGAAATTCCGGAGTCTTTCAACTTATTCACCGACCTTATCTAGAGCACCTAGCTCATAGATCATTGTAGAGCTAGCAATACATGTCTTTTTTGGAAGATTTCCAAGAGACTGCTCCTCTACCAAGAGTAAATACATATCCACTAGTGGAATTTACTTCATTTGATCCCGGTGATCCAATTTGTATCACTATATCCTTTCATTACTGTTAGATATTGCTATAATACAAGACATAATTTTGAGTATGTTTTAAATACCCCAAAACTCTTTTTATTGCCATCCAATGAGTTTGATTGAGATTACTCGTGAATCGAATTAGTTTACTAATAGCACATACTATATCTGATCGCGTACACTTCTTGATATACATCATACTTTCCAATACTCTAGCCCAATCCAATTGTGAGTCACTTTCGCCTTCACTCATTTGGAATGCAAAGCTCACATTTATTGGAGTCTTGAAAATATTAAATTCAAATATTTGAACTAGTCAAGTACCTTTTCGATGCAATGAGTCTGTGACAATGCTAAACATTATGGAGTTCTAAGGTTTCTTATATCTAAGATCGCATCAGCAACTCCAAGATCTTTCATATCAAACTTATTTTTTAGCATACGTTTAGTAGCACTTATGTCATTAGTGTCTCTACTGATGATCAACATGTCATCAATATACAAACAAACAATGATCGTGTGATTTTAATGTAAACACATTTATCACTTCCATCATTCTTAAATCCATTTGCCAACATAGTATGGTCAATTTTTTTATGTCAATGTTTGGGTGCTTGTTTTAGTCCATAAAGTGACTTAACAAGTTTGCACAGTTTCTTTTCTTTACCAAGAACCACAAAACCCTCGGGCTATTCCATGTAAATTTCTTCCTCCAATTCTATATTTAAGAAAGTTGTTTTCACATTCATTTGATGAATTTGGAGGTCATATACCACATCTAATAATATTAGCATCTGAATGGATGTAATTCTAGTTACTAATGAGTATATATCGACAAGATCAAGACCTTGTTTTTGTCTAAAGCCTTTGACAAAACGTCTTGCTTTATATTTATCAACAGTTCCATCGACCTTCATTTTTCTTCTGAAGATTCACTTTGAACCCAAAGGTTTATTTTCTGAAAGAAGATCAATTAACTTCCAAAATGGTTGCTCAAGATTGCATCAATCTCACTATTGACACCATCTTTCCAAAAGGATGAGTCTACAGAAGATACAAGAAATATTACAAAATCATATTCGAAGGAAGTAGATGTCCTTTGACATTTTCTACGCCTCTGAATCTCTTTATTAAGTACATTCTCCTTTTTTTTCTTTCCAATGTCTTTTAGACCCTTCACTAGACTACCCAAGCCTAATTTTACAGTCCACGATCATAGGTCCTATTTTAATCCTTTTAGGAATAGGAACTTAGACTTTGGCTAGACACACCCACACTTTGAAATATTTCAAGTTGGATTTCCTTCCTTTCCATTTCTCATATGGAATAGATTGTGTCTTGAACAAACAAAATTGCTTTCTTTCTGAAAAGACAAAACTTTTTGTCATTCCCTTTTGCAGTAAGGATAGTTCTTCCACGTAAGTTTTGTGGTAAACCTTAACTTATAAGTAATGTAACCATCATTTCTTCAAAGTTTGGTTAGTTTTTTCCCATTCTGCAATTACATTAGATTTAGGTGAATAGGACAGTAGTTTTGATGGATAAATCCATTTTCCAAACATATTTCTGCAAAAGGAGATTTATATTCTCTATCCCTATCACTTCTTATCTTTTTTCCAACTGATTTTCAACTTCAATATTATATTGTCTAGACATTTCTATAGATTCATCCTTACCATTCAGCAAATAGACATAGTAGTTTCTAATGCAATTATCAATGAAAGTTATGAGATACTGTTTTCCACCACGAGATGGTGTTGACTTTATATCACAAATGTCAGTGTAAATCAACTCTAAGGGATTAGAATTCCTTTCATAAGATTTGTAAGAATGCTCAGCATACTTAGATTGCACACAAACTTGACATTTTTATTTATTGCACTCAAAGTTAGACAAAACTTCTAAGTTGATCAGTTTTCCTTACAAGGTTTTGTAATTGACATGTCTCAAGTGTTCATGTCACAAACAGTTTGACTCAAGCAAGTAAGAACAAATAAAAATATTGAGTTTGAAAAGCTCTCAGTGAGGTAACTTTTTCTCACAAATATTTGTTCCCATTTCTTACAATTTGTGTGATACAAACATTGTTTAGAGTCATCACCTTGTCAAATGTCCTTTTCGGAAGGACCCTTCCATAACTTTCAATTTGATTGTTATAGAACTACCCATGAACAAAGTTTCATCGGATCCAATAGAGGCAATATAGTCCAAATGCTTCTTTTATAAAACATGACAAATGACTATTCACCAATATTCACGTCTATACAAATAGTTATATTTTATAGACATATCTTTTCATGAAAAATCACAACATTTTAAGTGTCACTTTTTCATAAAAGAACTCAATCATTTTGAACAAGTATACATATAATTTGGTAGTTTCATACTAGTCATATCATATACTAGTAAAAGAGAAACTCAACGACCACAATATCAAATATACTTCAAGAATTTTGTGGGTCTAGCATAATACAAAAGTATCATCGAATTTCATATCTTGTGCTCCAAATTTAAATTTGACACTAAGTCTAATTTTATCTTTGTCATAAGCATAGAACCCCCCACATTTTAAATATGATCTCAAAAATATTTTCCAAGTATTTGAAAATAGTTTTCCACATATTTTTTTTTCTCATGCTATCAAAGTGTGATTGGCAACATGAAACCTCTTTTGAAAATATTATTCTACAAAAGAATTATAGTGCTTCAATTCTCTTTGACAATCTTTACACAATGTCAAAGTTCATTCCATAGAGGCACAAAATCACAAACTCTAAGTCACTAGTATTTTTCCTCTATCACAAATAGACATACCACAATCAAATTTCACATGGAGTACAAAACTACAAAAGTTTTTTTTTTGTCTCAAATAGAATTAAAAATATCTTAGATTATCACATATATATGCTTTTCTTTTCAAATAGCCTTCCAACTATAACATTTTGACATACTATTTTATCAAACAAAAATGTGCATCTCTCATTCTGCAAACTAAAGAATTTTAAAGGCAACACTTTTTGCCAAGGAAAATTCATTCAAAAATCATATGGTTTGCAGATCTTTTTCCAAAGACATACATGATAAATATCAAAATTGTTGACTTTTACATTTTCCTCCTTAGATAAATAATAAGAAGGTTACTTGTTGTAATTTTTAAACGAAATACCACCAATTCTTTTAGTACATTATCACTTCGACCTCGCTAAACAAAGCACCGAATTCTGGAGAAGTAATGTATTAATCTTCTACTTCCATGATTTGTTTCTCTCAATCAGTAGAATACAAGAAATACCAACAGTATAAAAATTTCCTTAAGATTGTTGTTCATCCTGTATTCCTAAGATACTTAGAACAAAACTTTGAAAAACTTGGTAAGAAACAACAAAGTTTAAAGAGTATTTTCAAAATTAGAAAATTAAAAACTAGTAGAGAAAATAGAATCAGAAACAAATTAGAAACAATACACAAAATATTTTTCTCAAAGAAGAAAATTGAGTCACTGAATGCACAGTGTCTCCTTAAGGAAATTATTTCCCACAAGTACCCGAGGTTAATGGAATATATCCTCCAAGGATAGAACGATCTTACTCACCGGTATCGGTACCTAAAACCATGGTGTCAGCGAACCACTCAACGGCAGTAAAGTACACTTAGAATACTAGATTTAGTAGTAGTAGAAGAAGTCTAGAAAAAATCGTTCTTTTAAAATAAGAGGAAATCCCTCAATTTATAGAAAACAAAGGGTAGTGTGAAAAGATTCTTATTGTGCCTTACCAGAAAGGTCACAAACCTTTGGAAAAGTCATAATCTTTCGGAAAGGTCACAACCTTTCATAAAAGTCACAACCTTTCATAAAAATCGCAACTTTTCATAAAAGTCACAACTCTTCATAAAAGTCGCAACTCTCCATAAAAGTCACAACTCTTCATAAAAGTCACAACTCTTCATTTTCCATTCACACCTTTTAAAACTCAACAATATGTAATAAACTTTAGAGGTTTATTTGATTGGTTGCTTTAATAAGTTTTGAGCTTCCGCATTACTGTTGTTATTCGTAGTTGAACAATTGATATAATTTGGGGTTGAATTCATTGGTTCGCTCATTTAGGAGGTTAAGTGTGCGTGCCACTCATGACTAGTTTTGGGTTGTGACACTTATAAATAAATATATGTTATTCAAAATTTAATTATCAGAATATCAATAAAAAAAAAGTTATCATTTGTGCATCTTATTATTAATTGTACTTATGTTGACTAAAGTCAAACTTAGGCTTAAACTTTAAAGTTAAAACGCCTAATTGCACCGACTCACACTAAAAACCTCGGGAGCCATGCCGACCATGCTACTAGCCTAAAATGACCCTTTCGGAGCTGATGGAATCGTCAGAATTGGATTCAGATGTCATCTTCTTGAACTTTTGATCGAAAATGATCGTTCAAGGTTCATAAGCTCCAAAAACACTAAAACTCGCACAATAACCAAACGAATGACCAGGTGACCGAATTGTCAGTCCCAACAAGTCATAACTAACTTGGGATTGCTACAAGAACGCTCTAAACGACACAAAAAAAGCAAACCACTGAAATTACCAGGAGGGTCATTACAATGATAAAATTAATTAAAATTTAAAAATATGTCTTTTGAAGTTAATAGATTTACAAATTGCTTAAAAGAATTGTATTTAAGAGAAGGAGAGAGTGGACGAAGAATTTAGGGTATAGTGATTTACTACTTACAAATTTTTAAAACACTCCCAAAGCTAAAACCAAACAACAAAAAGAGCACTTACAAAATGCATATTATACCTAATAAAAGAGAAAGTTGTTGAGTATGTAAATTCAAATTTTAAATTGAGAAATTAGATCATATGTTACATCCCTCGGAGAATATTCTATCAAATAATTCACACCACATATATAACGTCTTTTAATTTACTCAATTAACTATTCTTAAATTAGCCTATATATTTTTCATGCTTCATACTCTGAATAAATAACATAAGTTAATTATTGAAATATTCTTTTTGTTATTGTAGATTTAGTTTAGATAGAAGGAGATTAATTATTTTTCATGTGTGTACATACAAATTGAATTCTATAAATGAATTTAAATAAAAATAAGAATTCTTTCATAAGAATTAAATTTAGAAATATGAGTTTGTATTAACATCCAGTAATCAAAGAACTTAGAAATTATCACAAATTTAAGTGCAATTTCAATTTTGTAATAAAAATTAATTCCACAAGATAAGAAATGATGACTTATTAAAAAGTTAGAATAAAATAAAATAAAAAGATCAATGTATCTTATATGCTCTAATATTTTTTTTACCTTTTAATAATTTCAAAATAAAAGCAAGAATATAAATAAAATAAAAGTTTCACTTAGATAAAGAACTTTGAAAATGAGGAAAAAAGAGTTTTTAAATTTCTCTTATATTCTTACTTAAAAGAAAGGTTTTTGGCTTACATTTTGTACCTAAAAAGGGACATGGAAATGTTATTTCTTGATCCAAATTTTGACCAAAAATATATAAACTCTAATTAAAAGAAGAGTACAATGTCTACTAATCAATTATCGAAATGTTGGATATGAAGTCGTCTTTGTTAGGAAGCGTTTTATCCCCAATGTGGAACTTTTCGGTGTGAATTTGAATTTAGTCAAACTCCAATTGGGTAATGTACACTGAGTGGAAAATTAAAAAAAATAAAATGTTAAACCATACTATTTTGTTCTTGATTATAAGTTTACCACTTCTATGTTTTCCTATATTTTATGTTAATATTATAAGAAAGTAATTAAAAGAATGAAAAGTTATACCATAATATGAATATATCAGCTAAAGTAATAAAAATGAAAATGAAAATGAAAAATAACATAAAATAATACCGTATTTTCTATTATTGCATAACATATTGATACAAGATTCACCTTCAGTGTGTTCTTATCTCTTTATTTGGGTCTTCAGTCAATGTTGATTCAATTTACTCTAAACCTCTTTTTATATGTTACAAATTGTGATCAAAACTTTTGAGTTTCTAATAGGATTAATTTTATTTTTTAAATATTCCATTATCTCTATAATTAAGGAGTTGCAAGAAAGGGTAATGCTAAATGATAGAAAATTTGGCCAGAATTTTAAAAAGTGTATAATTTATTATTTTTTTTAAATAATTTTTTTTTTCTCCATTTTTTCATTAAAATGTATTAAAATTAAAAAGATAAAAATATTTAAAAAGGTAAAATAACATTAGTAAAATATCATTCTGGCCAAAAGGATTTTTTCCCGCAAGAAAATGGATGTTTTTTTTTATGAAAATCCGTAACCATAGAAATATTGAAGGAAAAAATTGGAATGTCCATCATCTCTATAATTAATGATTTGTAATAAAATAGGAAAGGAAATAATGACAATAATGAGAAAAGTTATAGTCATTAAAAAATGAGTAAATTTTAGGTTTAGCAAACATAAAAATCATATATAGCTATAGTTTGTATAATTGTGCTCTGTAGCAAACTTTATGTTTGCTATGGAGCATCAGATTTGTATAAATTGATGGCAGTTTCTCATTTGTATAAATCGCTGGCAGCCTCTCATTTGTATAAATCGTTGGCAGCCTCTTGTTTGTATAAGTCGCTGGCAACCTCTCCATTCAATTTTATGTGTTTGTATATCTGCATAAAATTTGAATTTATATACAGTTGAATCGAAATAAAACACTTGTATATCAAATCTCTCTCTCTCTCTCACTTTATACAACACAAATTATACATTGTAATTTGTATAATTTGTGTTTGTATAAAGCGAGAAAGAGAGAAAGGCAAAAGAGAATTGGTAGGGAAAGATCTGTATTTGTATAATTATAAGTGTCTAAGACAAAAATATATGTATTTGTATATACAGTTTTCTCTCGCTTTATACAAACACAAACGCAATTTATACATTTGGGTTTGTATAAAGTGAGAGAAGCGAGGGAGATCTGGGAGAGTGGTGAGCGAGATTCGCTGGGGAGAGAGGCGAATGCCAACTGTTTGCTACAGGTTACAATTAAATCAAACTATGGTTATAACATTTAATTTGAATTAATAATTTGCTCTTTTATACAATTTATATATTTTTTATTAGTTTTTTAGTTCAAAAAATTCAAAATTATAAGAAAAAAGATAAATAGTGGTTTTGTCCAATGAGACATGCCATCTCACTTTTTTATTATTCAGCTTTATATACATATACTAATACTAATATATTTGTCTGCGCTTTGCACGATTAAAAAAAGTTAAAATTAAAAAATATTTAAAGGCATAATTTGTGTGAAACAAAATTAAATTGTTTAATAATCAATGAACGTGCTATTACATAAAGTGGAGAACAAAACATTGTTTATTCCTAGACATAACTTAATCATTATTAGATAAGCAGCTTAAAAGAGAGGAATACTATTTAAGTCAAATTTTTTTAAGAGAATAAGAGATGTCCCCATGCTTACAATTTAAATTTAAAAACCACACGTATACTCAAGGGTGAAATTGATAATAAAGTAATTGCAACATTAAACATTTGCACAAAATAATTCTACAGAATGATTTCATAAAAGTAATTTTATTTATTTTTCTTGATTTTTATATTTTACGGACATTTACGAAGAAAAAAATAATTTTTTTTGGATAGTTACAAAAAGAAGTAAAATTTTGATATTTCTTTCATTTCGATATTCTAAAGTCATTAGTGCAAGTAGAAATTTCTTTGAGGTGTTTTTTGCATTTTTTTTAGTGTATATCTCTTGATTTTTCTATTTTACGGACATTTATGACGAAAAATAAAACTTTTTCGGACAGTTAAGAAAAGAAGTAAAATTTTGATATTTTTTTCGTTTCGATATTCTAAAGTCATTGGTACAAGTTGAAATATTTTAAGGTGTTTTTTCATATTTTTTATGTATTTTTTCTTGATTTTTATATATTTCAGACATTTACGAAGAAAAATAAATTTTTTTTGGATAGTTATGAAAATAAGTAAAATTTTGATATTTTCATCGTTTCGATATTCTAAATTCATTGGTGCAAGTCGAATTTTTTTTTAGGTGTTTTCGTATTTTGTTTTATATATTTTTCTTGAATTTTATATTTTACGAACATTAACGAAGAAAAAACAAAATAATTCGGACAGTTACAAAAAGAAGTAAAATTTTTATATTTTTTCGTTTTGATTTGCTAAAGTCATTAATGAAAGTCGAAATTTTTTTGAACTGTTTTTTGTATTTATATGTATTTTTCTAGATTTTTATATTTTTCGGACATTTACGAAGAAAAATAAAAATATTTTGAACAGTTAGGAAAAGAAGTAAAATTTGGATACTTTTTCCTTTCGATATTCCAAAGTCATTGGTGCAAGTCAAAAAAATTTGAAGTGTTTTTTGTATTCTTTATGTATTTTTCTTTATTTTAATATTTTACAAGTATTTACGAAGATAAAATTAAATTTTTTTGGACAGTTACGAAAAGAAGTAAAATTTAGATATTTTTTTCGTTTCAATATTATAAAGTCATTGCTGCAGGTCAAAAAAAATTTGGGGTGGTTTTTTGTATTTTTTATGTATTTTTCTTGATTTTTATATTTATCGGACATTTAAGAAGAAAAATAAAAATATTTCGGACAGTTACGAAAAGAAGTAAAATTTTGATATTTTGTTCATTTCAATATTCTAAAGTCATTGGTGCAAGTCAAAAAAATTTGAGGTGTTTTTTGTATTTATTTTTATGTATTTTTCTTGATTTTTTTATATTTTACGAACATTTACAAAGAAAAATAAAGATTTTTCACACAGTTACGAAAAGAGGTAAAAATTTTATATTTTTTCGTTTCGATATTCTAAAGTCATTGGTGCAATTCGAAATTTTTTTAAGGTGTTTTTGTATTTTTATGTATTTTTTTAAATATCTTTTGGACATTTATGAAAGTGAAGAGGGAAGGCGGTGAATGAAAAATTCTCCAGTCGACTTCCTATATTGGTCAGTCGACTCAACTGCACGTTAGCAACACAGATAAACAAAGATTGTAAGAGCATTAAGTAAATAACACCAACAGTTTTATACTGGTTCAGAACACCGATGTGGTTCCTACTTCCAGTCCCCTTGGGTTTCAAGGGTTTCCTTAAGAGCTTGAAGTGAACTTGGGTGTTACAAGGTATTTTAAATGAAAATCCTGTCTGATATGCAAATTAGAACCTCTACTGTGACGCAACCTCAACTAGTATAACCTACACTTAGTTTCTTCTCTCTTTTCTTTTTCAATTGTATGCTCACAAGAATACAATGCTTTTATGAAAGATGGTAGAAGAGAATAGTAGAAGTTCAAGTGAAGTTTGTACATCACAACTATGGCTAAGAGAGGTTTATATAGTTTTGCTCTTTTTAGAAACCCAAGGGTGTTTGAATCAAGGATCATTGATTTTATCCTTGATTCGATCGTGATTGATTTGTTAAGTCATTTCCATATCAGATATGTGCATGGCAAATCAAATCCTTCCTTGTGGGATGATCTTGAATCTTGGCAGATATTCATGTCTTAACTTTATCCCTTGATTTTGATTTCTCCTTAAGCGATCTTGAATTCTGTCCGATCTTACTTCCTTGAGTGTGTCCCTTGATTTATGTGTATTGTCCTCCTAGTCTAATTCATAGGATATCTTCCTCTTTGGCTGATCTTGTTTTCTTGAATGTATCCTTTGATTCCTGCGAGCTGTTTCTCTTGATTGATTGAGCAAAGATGTACTTTCCTTTCTTAAGTGGCTCAATCAGCAAATCATCTACTTTCCTTCATTAAGTGTGTTTGTGCTTGACTTGTACCTCATTCTTTTCCTGCACCAAGTAATGAGTCAGTTAAGTATTGTCATTATCAAAACTTGTCGATTATATGAGGCTAACAATCTCCTCTTTTTTGATAATGACAACTAATTTTATAAACATAGAGATATAATAAGACTTCCCTGATATGTTAGAGGTTCGTGTGAAGCTCCCTCTGTCTAGCTCCCCCCTGATTTGACTGCCTTTTGTTTAAGTGAACCTGGACCATTCTCCCCCTTTGGCATAATCAAAAAGAAAGAGCAATGGAAAGCACAAACTGTAGACCAGTTAATAACAAAATAGGAGAAAAGCAGTGTAGGAAGGCTATGATCCTTCAATATACCGTCCAAAAGACACAGGGACAGACCCCTGTTAGAAATTGTTCATAAGTAGCAAAAAGTCCAGAGATCTATCAATTTGAACTCCAAAAGTACTTCAAGGTGCTGATAACCCTTTCACTGAAAGAGTTGTAGGAACGCTCCACATTCCTAGATAGGCTGGAGTAGGAATTATGAACAAAGATGGCAAGCTCATTGTTGGAAGAGTCGACTCCACACTTGAGAGAATCGACTTGCCTTATCAGCTTGTTAACTGTTGTGATGCCTTCTTGTTTTATCCATGTCATTGCAATACGAAGCTTACCTATATCAGTGCTAGTATCCTTCTGAAGTCGAAACACCTTCTCAACGGCATCATGAAGAGTTTCTAGTCCTCGTTCCATAGCCATGATGCGAGTTTTCAGTTCATCACAGTCCTGTAGCAAGAGAGCAGCTGACTCTGCAGAGATCTTGGTTGGCTTGGCAACATCAGCCTGTTCTTGAACGGAGTCCTTTTTAACCCATATGTTTCCTACTTCCACATATACCATGCTAGAAAACGTATGAGAGTCATAGGTGGCGCTCATTTCAATAGGTTTGAACATGGAGAGGTCAATGAGTCTGTCCACTAGTATTCGAGAGATGAGAAAACCATATGGTAAACTTGCAGATGGATTTGATTCCTCAGCGCTTTCCCACATATATTCCTTAAACCAATTTGCCCAGTTAATAAGATATTTCTTAAGCAGACCCTGTTGGAGATGTTGCTCAGAGAGCCCTTCCTGGGCAAAAGAGTGGTAGCAATAATATGCGCTAAGATATGATGTTCAAAACAAAGAGATAAAGGACCAAATTCAGATAATTGTGCCCCGGGTTCAGCCACGCCAGTCTTGGCACCTCCAGGGTTACCTCAAAATCATCAGGCCAGGAACCATTCATGTACGGAATAACCCCAAAAAAATTTGTTCCAAAAACATCTTCAAACAACAGTTCATTAATGATAAGATGATTTCCTAAAATAAGAGCTTACAACTCACCACTATCGTTAGACACACATAGATTAGCATAGAATAAACGTACAACCTCCTCAAACAATTCAAGACCTCATAGGGTAAAAAGCAGAGATAATTTTAGCGTTAAGAAAAGGACTTACCGGACAATGGGAGTCTCACAACTGGCTGAGATTTACAACCCTGCCAGGAACAATGGGTCGAGACTTAAACCTTTCATACATGTTGTAACAACCCTCTCAGAATGATGCCACTACTTAACAAGAAAGCTAATATAATACTTGCCCATTTAAAAAGGATTAATCTAAGATATATAGATTATAATTTAATACAGGAATTTAGCCCAAAATAACAAGTGAAAGGTATAAATGCTTGTCATTTAGAAATTTGGTTGATCTCAAATTTAAAAGGCAAGAGTTCAAACTTATGGCGGAAGAATCTTTCAAAATAATTTTTTTAAAAATACGCTAAGAAGTTTTCATGTATTATCTATATTACAACAAGACACGTTATAAATCATTACCAACTTCGGGGTACCGAAGCTTGATTGGTTCATGCTTCATACAAACCTTCAAAATAAACTATAAATTTAATACATTACAAGACTTAGGTTTACACACCCTAAAACAGTAAAACATGTAGTCATACTTATTTTACAACCCATGGGTACATGAACAAATTAGCCTTCAAAATTTCATGTAAATGTACTACGTATAGATCATGTACAAATCCCAATTTATGCAAACTATAGATGCCTATATGCAAATGTGATCTTCCCATAAAGCTCACAAAAAATCCGTCTCCAATGGCCAGCTTCAAGTATCCCTTCGAACGTTCCCTACGATAGAAACAACTATCGTTAAGCATAAAGCTTAGTGGTGTAAAAACTATATACGTGGAGCCGCAAGATTCACCAAGTTACCATTCAAAAGTCATGGGCAGCACAATTGAAACATGATAAATAAATCAAGTAAACAATAAATTAAGGGTATCAACTTCTATATTTAAAGATCCAAGTGTCAAGAACGCTCATAGCACCATTTCCCAAGAGATCCAATACCAAGGCTCACCCAATATATACATCATACCGTCACACCCAGCATAACCAAGTATCAAGAAGGACCGAAGCCCTGTATCAAGAAGAGTCGAAGCCCAATAATTAAGAGAATCAAGAACCATATTAAAAATGGCTTCCTAGTTCATACTTAAAATGGACAGCTTCCATACTTAAGACGAACCAAAAATCCAGAGTCAAGATGGCAAATAATCCGAATCAATAGGCATGCCAATAGCGGCAAAATCAAATCCACAAGAAGGACAAAGTTCCAACAAGAATGCCAAGTGATCAAGCAATCCGTACAAGTGGACGAGTTACACAAGTGTCTTGAAAGTATCAGAGAATATCAATACGACAATACAATGTGACAAGAAGTAACTAAGGTATCGAGATAACCCTTCAATTATACAAGCAGATAACAAGAGTATAAGTACAAGTTTATACCCAAATCTCGGGATTTAGCATAGAAATAGTCCAACAAAACTTCAATAATTCAAACCGTAGCCCGACCAATGTATCAAAGTTCTCAACTTGTAAACGAGTATATATAACCTTAAAAATACAATTAAATAACTTATTTAACTTCTATTAGCTCAAAAATGTTGACGTAAAACAGGATCATCATCACAAGTAAGCCTGGCATGTACAAATACAACTATTCTCCCAAAACAGTGAATCTGTCCAGCCTGGTACCTCAAGTCGCAACTTAGATTTGTAAAGGAAAAACACAAAACTGGACTTTATATCCTTCATGAAAGATGTAGGTACATCTCTAAAGGTTGCAAATAAACAAGAATCACCGCAAAATATATTTTGTACAAAAAGATATATTCAAAACACTAACAGTTGATCATACAGGATTTCAATTTCCGAAATGTGGACAGAACTGGCCCTATGTTGCGTCCCATATTCCGAATCCATAACAGCTAAATTAGAGTTTTACATAAACATATGAGTTGTAGGTATACGAATTATCTTTCGAAATCATATTTATTCATTGTAAACGAAGTTCTAGAGAAAGAGATATGCATATATTACCAAACACTACCAAGCTTAGAAACAGATTTCATCACTTACCAAAGAGAAAGGTGTGCCTCGAATTCCAGCCAAAAGGACCAAGGTTTTCTTGAAATTTTGTGAGTAATCTCGTTAGAGGAAGTTCTACCTCTTTCTTAGAGTTAAGGAACCCCCTAATTCTTATAGAGGAGGTGTGAAAATATATATTATCAAAGTGATGTTTATCACTTATTAGATATAGCCAAAAGTCAAAGTTGGCTGCCCAAAAGTAAAAAGTTTGCTGCCCAAAAGTATACATATATCCCAATATGTATATATCTCACCTCCCTTCCAAGTTATAAATAATTCCAATTAGAAAATTACATAAATACCCCAATACAATACCTTAAATTACGATCACAATTATGTTAAGCAAGTCTGCAAATATCATAAAATTTCAAGTTCCCAAAATGAGAATAAAACGTTTGTAGTAATTAAGCAATGGTGTATCGACAACCGACTCTTAGTTAGTATTTAGGGGTGTTACACATGTTCTTTTGTTCCATTCCCCAGAAGCGATGTATGTCCTCAGGAGAAAGAGTTTCCGAAGAACTAGGTTTTGCTTTCTTCTGACCCTTCGTCTTTGTTGCAGATAGTTTACGCTTAAAGGACAAAGAAGGGGAAGCAAGTGATTCATCACATGAATCAGAGGATAAGGAGAGAACATCGGGGTAATTTGAGGAACGGAGATTAGAGCTTTTAAGAGAGGCCGTTGATTGTGTTTTAGGCGTGGTGAGAATGAGGAAAAAAGAAGAGAGAAAAGAGAGAATAAGTAGAAAAGAGAAAGAAGAGGAAGGGTTTTACGGAGAGAAGAAAAGTCATAGATGGAACAGAAAAAGGAAAAGACATGTTGATGTAAAGGAAAAGACATTTTATGGGGAAGAGAAAAGGCGGAGCACACTAAACAAGGAAAATAAATAAGTTAGAGAACAATGAATATACGATTAAATAACAAAAACTAAATAAATAAGGAAAAAAATCAGCTTATGGAGCAAATATGGTAATTCCCAAACTATTTTGAAGGAAGCAAAATCTTTCTTCAAGCAAGGGTTTTGTAAAAATATCTGCTAACTGATTTTCAAAGTCAACAAACTCTAATGAAAAATCACCATTTTCAACATGATCTCAAATGAAATGATGTTTAATATCAATATGCTTAACCCTAGAATAATGCACATTATATTTAGAAAGGCTAATAGAATTGGTATTATCGCAAGAAATAAGAACAACTTCATAGGAAAAATCATAATCAAGTAATTGATGCATCATCCATAATAATTGAGTACCGCAGCTTCCCACCGCAAGATATTTTGATTCCGTGATGGATATAGCGACGGAGGTTTGCTTTTTGTTGTGCCAGGAAATTAGGGATTGACCTAGAATTTGGCATGTTCCACTAGTGCTTTTTCTATCATTTTTATCACCTGCAAAGTCAACATCTGAATATCCAATTAAATCAAAATGAGAAGAGTGAGGATACCATAGCCCTAGTTTAGTAGTTCCAATCAGATAGTAGATGATTCTATTTATTGCAGTGAGATGTGATTCTTTTGGAGCAGCTTGAAAACGTGCACATTTGCATACACTGAACATGATATCTGGTCTGGTTGTAGTGAGATAAAGTAGAGATCCAACCATTCCATGATACATTTTTTCATCCACATCTTTGCCTGGTGAATCTGTTTCGAGACACGTGGAAGGACTCATTGGAGTTCCAAAGGCTTTACCTTTTTCGAGTCCAATTTTTTTTATAAGCTCTTTGGTGTATTTGGTTTGACTGATGAAAGTTTCATTAGTCGACTACTTGATTTGTAATCCAAGGAAGAATGAGAGTTCTCCCATTAAGCTCATTTCAAATTCACCTTTCATTAAATTTGCAAAGTTCTCACACAAAGAGGGGTTAGAGCTTCCAAATATAATATCATCAACATAAATTTGTACTATAAGAATATATAAGCCAGATCTTTGAATAAAAAAAGTTGTATCGATTTTCCCCCTTTGAAAATTATTTTGTAGTAAAAAGGTACTTAATCTCTCATACCAGGCTTTTGGGGGCCTGTTTGAGACCATAAAGTGCTTTTGAAAGTTTATAAACAAAGTCGGGGCAAGATGGATTTTCAAACAAGGGGGGCTGTTTGACAAAAAAACTTTCTTCTTTAATAAAGCCATTTAAAAAAGCACTTTTGACATCCATTTGAATAAGT
This sequence comes from Solanum tacnaense, assembly GCA_029582525.1. Taxonomy (NCBI): domain Eukaryota; kingdom Viridiplantae; phylum Streptophyta; class Magnoliopsida; order Solanales; family Solanaceae; genus Solanum; species Solanum tacnaense. The sequence goes on from JAJOOD010006775.1 coordinate 16,221, forward strand.
TTAAAATGCTTAAAAGAAGCATATGCAAGTAAAATGTGAATAAACTCTAACCTTGCTACAGGAGTGAAGGTTTCATCGTAATCAATACCTTCTTGTTGGGAGAAACCTTGAGCAATTAATCGTGCTTTGTTACGAATGACTTTTCCATTCTCATCCAACATGTTACGAAATACCCACTTGGTTCCAATTACTGAACAATTTTTTGGTCTTTCGATAAGAATCCATACTTGATTTCATTCGAATTGGTCAAGTTCTTCTTTCATTGCCTGTATCCAAGACTCGTCTTCCATAGCTTCATTGATTCGTTTGGGTTCCATTTGAGACACAAGAGCCAAGGAAGCTTGTTTTTTAAGTGAAGATCTTGTCTGAATTTTGGCATTAGGTTTCCCAAGAATGAAATTTTCAGGGTAACTTGCATTATTTCTCCATTCTCTAGGAATATTAGCTTTGTCAGCTGGGGTAGTTGACTCCACCTCTGTAGTAGTTGACTCTTCAGTGTTAGGTACATGGGTAATTTTTGGAGTCTCTTCAGTTTGTTTAAGGGAGGGAATTTCATCGTCACCAACTTCAGTTTCCTGTACTCTTGGATTAGTGTCATCAAAAACTACATGAACAGATTCTTCAACACTTAAAGTTCTTTTTGTTAAAAACTCTAAAAAATCTGCTAAGAGGAGCATAGCCTAGGAAAATACCTTCGTCACTTGGATCGAACTTACCAAGGTTGTTCTTACCTTTATTGTGGATGAAGCAATTGCAACCAAAAGGATGAAAGTAGCTAAAGTTTGGCTTCTTTCCTTTCCAGAGTTCATATGGAGTCTTCTTTAAAATAGGCGTGATAAGACACTTGTTAAGAATGTGACAAGTAGTATTTACAGCTTCTGCCCAAAAATGATCAGGAAGATTTCGATCCAGTAGCATAGTTCTGGTTGTATCCTGTGATGAACGATTTTTTCTTTCCACCACTCCATTTTGTTGAGGTGATCTGGGTGAAGAGAAGTTTTAAGTGAATCCATTTTGAGCACAGAAATCCTCAAATTCTTTATTTTCAAATTCGCCACCATAGTCACTGTGAATGGTATTAATGAAGTAACTTGCTTCCCTTTGAACTCTTCTACAAAACACTTCAAAGTTAGTCAAGGCCTCACTCTTGTGAGTGAGAAACATTACCCACGTAAATCTTGAGAAATCATCAACAATTACGAAAGAAAATCTTTTACCTACGATACTAGAAGTTCGAGTTGGACCAAAATGGTCCATATGAAGAAGCTGGAGAGGTTTAGAGGTAGTTACAATATCTTTTACCTTGAAAGATGAACGAGTTTGCTTACCCATATAACATGCATCACATATGTGATTTTTCTCAAAAGTTAATTTTGGTAAACCAATAACTAGTTGTAGTTTAGAGAGTTTCTCAAGAGTGTGCATGCTTGCATGTCCTAGCTTTCGATGCCATAACCACGGGTCACTGGTGACTGCAATAAGATAGGTAAGAAAAGGAAAACCAACATTATTCAGGACATATATATTATTTACTCGATCTCCAATGAGAGTGAGATTTTTCTCAGGATGTTTGATGATGCAGCTTGAAGTGTTGAAGGTGACTTAAAATCCGGCATCACATAGTTGACTGATGCTAAGAAGGTTGTGCTTTAGTCCTTCAACTAAGTACACTTCAACTATATCACATGAACAGCTAAGAGTAATGGTTCCTACTCTTGTTACTTCTCCTTTAGCATTGTCCCCGAATCTTACACAGCCTCCATCAATCCTTTTTATGGTTTTGAAATTTTGTTTCTTTCCGCACATGTGTCTGGAGCATCCACTGTCAAGTACCCACATTCTTTTTTTGTAGGTTTTCTTAGACTGCTCTTGAAAACAAAAAAGATTAGTTTCTTGTAGGTACCCAAGTATTTTTGGGTCCTTGATGATTAGTGACTTTTGGTCTCCAAACCCACTTTCCAGAAAAATATCTTCTACAGTTAAAGGATTTATGACCGAGTTCTCCACAAGTATAGCAAGTAATTTTAACAGAATTATCAGGAGAATGAGAATTTTATATAGATCTGTTTGATCTGTTGGAACTATGATTAGGAGAGTTTCTCCTATAAAACATAGTTCTGTTAGATCTGACAGAACTGTGACTTGGGAGATTTTCTGATGTTGTTCAACTATATTTTTACTTCCTCTAGTTCTTCTGTTAGTAAGTCGACTTCAATCTGACTTGCTTCAAGAAGAATCTGCCAATCTTTTTTTTCTTGAGCAATTTTATTGTATTCATCAATAACCTTCTGTAATTCATCGGCAACCATATCCAAAGAATTTTGTAATATTACAATTTGGATAGTTAAAAGGTCTTACCTCACTTGTTTCACCTAATTCCATGAAACATAGATTTGCCATTTCATCATGATCATCGTCAGTTGTTTCTCCTTGATCCCATGCTTCAAGACTTTTAGGATCTTCGTTTCTTCGATTGTTTCTTCTTCTCCGTTCTGGGCAGTTTTGTTTGATGTGTCCTGGTTTTCCGCAGTATTAACAACGATCATCATTCCTTTTGAAATCATTGTTCTTGAAGTCCTGTTGAGGTCTCTGTCTTCTCTGTCTAAGCATTTGTCTTACTCCTCGATTTATAAGAGCCATTCCTTCATCTTGATTTTCATCAACTTCTTCTCCAATTTCAGATGTTTCAGTTGTAAATGCCACAGTCTTCTTTTTATCATCCTTGTTGTACCTGTTAATATGATTATGTTCATAGGCCATTAAGTTGCCTCGAAGTTCATCGTATGTCATTTTTTGCAGATCTCCATCTTTAAGAATGGCAGTTTTAGTTTCCCAAGCCTTGGGAAGACTTCTAACGAGTTTCCTGACTTGTAGTGCACTTGAATACACCATTCCAAGTGATTTCGAGAACATGGATTCAACATTTTTATCTTCGGCCATTTTGAACAACTCATATTCATTTACAAGTGAACTGATCCGAGCTTCCTTTACTTTAGTGGTTCCTTCATAAGTCACTTCTAGTTTGTCCCACATTTCTTTCGCAGTTTCACATGTTGATATCTTGTCATATTCGGCTCCACTCACTGCACAATATAACAAACTTATAGCTCTAGCATTAGTTTGAATTACCTCTTGTTGTTCCTTAGTGATATCAAATGATTCAGGATCAAATGACTTTTCAGTGCCATCTTTTTCAGTCAATCTATGAATAGGCTTTGGGCCCTTCTTGATCACTATCCATGCTTGATGATCATTTGAAGAGACAAAGATACTGAATCTGTCTTTCCAGTGAGAGTAATGTTGTCCATTGAAGTATGGTGGTCGGTGTGAAGAATGTCCATCTTGAAGTAAAGTATCAGGGATCTGATAGTGTGTCATTGGATCTTTGCTCACGTGTGGTTAAACACTGAAATAGTGAGACCTGCTCTAATACCAATTGAAACTGAAGAGGAGGGGGGGTGAATTAAAAATTCTTCAGTTGACTTCCTATATTGGTCAGTCGACTCACCTGCACGTTAGAAACACAGATAAACAAAGATTGTAAGAGCACTAAGTAAATAACACCAACAGTTTTATACTGGTTCAGAACACCGACATGGTGCCTACTTCCAGTCCCCTTGGGTTTCAAGGGTTTCCTTAAGAGCTTGAAGTGAACTTGGGTGTTACAAGGCATTTTAAATGAAAAGCCTGTCTGATATGCAAATCAGAACCTCTACTGTGACGCAACCTCAACTAGTATAACCTACACTCAGTTTCTTCTCTCTTTTCTTTTTCAATTGTATGCTCACAAGAATACAATGCTTTTATGAAAGATGGTAGAAGAGAATAGTACAAGTTCAAGTGAAGTTCGCACTTCACAACTATGTCTAAGAGAGGTTTATATAATTTTTCTCTTTTCAGAAACCCACTGGTGTTTGAATCAAGGATCATTGATTTTATCCTTGATTCGATCGTGATTGATATGCTGAGTCATGTCCATGTCAAATAAGTGCATGGCAAATCGAATCGTTCCTTGTGGGATGATCTTGAATCTTGGCTGATCTTCATGTCTTGACTTTATCCCTTGATTTTGATTTCTCCTTAAGCGATCTTGAATTCTGGCCGATCTTACTTCCTTGAGTGTGTCCCTTGATTTATGCGTATAGTCCTACTAGACTGATTTAGAGGATATCTTCCTCTTTGGCAGATCTTGTTTCCTTGAATGTATCCTTTGATTCCCGCGAGTTGTTCCTCTTGATTGATTGAGCAAATATGTACTTTCCTTTCTTCAGTGGCTCAATCAGCAAATCATCTACTTTCCTTCATTAAGAGTGTTTGTGCTTGACTTGTTCCTCGTTCTTTTCCTACACCAAGTGATGAGTCAGTTAGGTATTGTCATTATTAAAACTTGTCGATTATATGAGGCTAACAATTTACATAGAAACAATAAATTTTTTTTGGACAGTTACGAAAAGAAGTCAAATTTTGATATTTTTTTGGTTTCGATAATCTAAAGTCATTTGTGCAAGTCAAAATTTTTTGAGCTATTTTTGTATTCTTTATGTAAATTTCATGATTTTTCTATTTTACGGACATTTAAGAAGAAAATTAAAAAAATTTGGACAATTACGAAAAGAAGTAAAATTTGATATTTTTTTTTTCAATATTCTAAATTTATTGGTGCAAGTCGGATTTTTTTGAGGTGTTGTTTGTATTTTTTTTTTAAAAATTTTCTTGATTTTATATTTTTTGGGACATTTTTGAAGAAAAATAAAAAAAATTCAGAAAGCTACGAAGAACTAAAATTTGGATATTTTTTTCGTTTCGATACTCTAAATTCATTGTTGCAAGTTGAAATTTTTTGAGGTTTTTTTTTTTTGTATATTTTAAAGTATTTTTCTTGATTTTTATATTTTACGAACAATTACAAAGAAAAATAAAAAAAATTCTGACAATTACGAAAAGAAATAAAAGTTCAAATTTTCTTGAGGTGGTTTTTGTATTTTTATATATTTTTCTATTTTTGAGAAATTTATGTAAAAAAATAAAAAAAATTCAGACAGTTACGAAAAGAAGTAAAATTTTGATATTTTTTTTGTTTCGATATTCAAAATTCATTGGTGCAAGTCTAAATTTTCTTAGGTGTTTGTTGTATTTTTTTTTTAAATTTACAGACATATACGAAGAAAAATAAAAAAATTTCAGACAATTACGAAAAGAAGTAAAATTTTGATATTATTTTGTGTCTTTTTTCTAAAGTCATTGGTTCTAGTAGAATTTTTTTTGAAATGTCTTTTTATATATTTTATGTATTTTCTTGATTTTTATAGTCTTCGGACATTTACGAAGAAAAATAAAAAAATATCGGACAATTACACAAAAGAAGTAAGATTTTGATATTTTTTTTCGTTTCGATATTCTAAAGTTATTGATGCAGGTTGAAATTTTTCTGAGGTATTTTTTGTATTTTTATTAATTTTTTTATTTTTCAGAAATTTACAAAGAAATATAAAAAAATTTGGACAGTTACGAAAAGAAGTAAGATTTTGAAAAAAATTTCATTTTGATATTCTTAAGTCATTGGTGCAAGTAGAAACTTTTTTGAGGTGATTTTTGTATTTTTTTAAATGTATTTTTCTTGATTTTCAACTTTCTCGGATAGTTAGGAAAAGAAATAAATTTTGATATTTTTTAATTTTTATATTCTAAAGACATTGATGTAAGTCGAATTTTTTTTGAGGTGTTTTTTTTATATTTTTTATTTATTTTCCTGATTTTTATATTTTATAGACATTTACGAAGAAAATTAAATATTTGTCGGACAGTTACGAAAATAAGTATGATTGTGAATATTTTTTTTCGTTTCGATATTCTAAAGTCATTGGTGCAAGTCGAATTTTTTTTGAGGTGTTTCCTGTATTTTTATGTATTTTTCTTGATTTTAATATTTTTTGAACATTTAAGAAGAAAAATAAAATTTCGGACGAAAAGAAGTAAAATTTTGATATTTTTTGAGATTCGATATTCCAAAGTCATTGGTGCAAGTCAAAAAATTTTTGAGGTGCTTTTCCATAGTTTTGATGTATTTTTCTATTTTTCGGACATTTATGAAAAAAAATAAACACTTTTCGAGAGTTATGAAAAGAAGTAAAATTTTGATAGTTTTTTCGTTTCGATATTCTAAAGTTACTGGTGCAAGTCAAAAAAAAATTGAGTTGTTTTTTTTGTACTTTTTATGTATTTTTCTTGAATTTTATATTTTATGGACATTTAAGAAGAAAAATAATTTTTTTTGGACAATTATGAAAAGAAGTAAAATTTATATTTTTCTCGTTTCGATAATCTAATGTCATTGGTAAAAAAGTCTAAAAAAATTTGAGGTGATTTTAGTATATTTTTAATGTATTTTTCATGATTTTTTTATTTTACAAACATTTACGTAGAATTTTTTTTTTGGACATTTACAAAAATGAAGTAAAATTTTTAATATTTTTTTTCATTTCGATATTCTTAAGTCATTGGTGCAAGTAAATTTTTTAATATTTTATGGACATTTACGAAGAAATATAAAAAAAATCGGCAAGTTACAAAAAGGAGTAAAATTTTAGTATTTTTTTCGTTTCGTTATTCTAAATTCATTGGTAAAATTCAAAATTTTCTTGAGGTATTTTTTGTATTTTTTTGTATGTATTTTTCATGATTTTTATATTTTACAGACATTTACGAAAAAACAAAAAAAAAATTCAGACAGTTACGAAAAGAAAGAAAATTTTGATATTTTTTTAATTACGATATTCTAAAGTCATTGGTGAAATTCAAATTTTTGGGGTGTTTTTTTTACCTTTCTATATCTTAAAAGATTTTTATATTTTTCCGAAATTTATGAAGAAAAAAAAAACTTTGGACAGTTACGAAAAGAAGAAAAAAATTAATATTTTTTTTTCGATATTATAAAGTCATTGGTAGAAGTCGAAATTTATTGAGGTATTTTTTGTATATTTTAGGTATTCTTATTGATTTTTAAAATTTACGGACATTTAAAAATAAAAAAAATTCGGAAAATTACGAAATGAAGTAAAATTTTGATATATTTTTTGTTTTGCTATTCTAATGTTATTGATGCAAGTCGAATTTTTTTTGAAATGTTTTTTATAATTTTTAGTTATTCTTCTTTAATTTTATACTTTTCGGACATTTACAATGAAAAATAAAAAAACTTCGGACAGATACGAAAAAAAGTAAAATTTTGTTATCTTTTAGATTCGATATTCTAAAGTCATTGGTGAAAGTCAAAAAAAATTTGAGGTTTTTTTTGTATTATTATATTTTTCTTGATTTCATTATTTTTTGGACATTTACGAAGAAGTTTAGAAAAAATCGGCCATTTAGAAAAGAAGTCAAATTTTCATATTTTTTTCGTTTCGATATTCTTTAGTCATTGGTGCAAGTCGAATTTTTTTTAAGTTGTTTTTTTGTATTTTCTTGATTTTTATCTTTCTCGGAGAGTTACGAAAAGAAGTTAAATTATAATATTTTTTTTGTTTTTATATTCTAAAGTCATTGGTGCATGTCGGAATTTTTTTGAAGTGTTTTTTTTTTCCTTTTAATGTATTTGACTTGAATTTTATATTTAATGGACATTTACGAACAAAAATAAAATTTTTACGGACACTTACAAAATGAAGTATAATTTTGAATATTTTTTTCGTTTCGATATTCTATAGTCATTGGTGCATGTCGAAAGTTTTTTGAAGTGTTTTTTTATCTTTTTTTATGTATTTGACTTGAATTTTATATTTAATGGACATTTACGAAAAAAATAAAAAAAATTCTGACAATTATGAAAAGTAGTAAAGTTTTATGAATTTTTTAGTTTCGATATTCTGAAGTTATTGGTGCAAGTTGATTTTTTTTTGTAATTTTTATGATTTTTTCTTGATTTTAATATTTTTCGTGCATTTATGAAAGAAATAAAAACTTTTCGGACAAATATGAAAAGATGTAAAATTTTGATATTTTTCGTTTTGATATTCTAAAGTAATTGGTGCTAGTAAAAAATAATTTGAGTTGTATTTTTTATGTATTTTTCTTGGTTATTATATTTTACGGACATTTATGACGAAAAAAAAATAAAAATCGGACATATTTTTTAAGTTTCGATATTCTAAAGTCATTGTTGCAAGTCGAAATTTTTTTGAGGTGTTTTTTGTAATTTTATTGAATTTTTCTAGATTTTAATATTTTTCGGGCATTTATGAAAAAAAATAAAAACTTTTCGGACAGTTATGAAAAGAAGTAAAATTTTGATATTTCTTTATTTTCAATATTCTTAAGTCATAGGTGTAGTAGGTCAAAAAAATTTCAAGGCGTTTTTTGTACTTTTATGTATTTTTCTTGATTATGTTATTTTACTGACATTTATGGAGAAAAATAAAAAAAAATTCGACAGTTATAAAAAGAAGTAATATTTTGATATATTTTTCATTTTGATATTCTTAAGTCATTGGTGCAAGTCAAAAACAAAATTGAGGTGTTTTTTGTATTATTTTTTATGTACTTTTCTTGATTTTTATATTTTACAGACATTTACGTATAAAAGAAAAATCCAGACAATTACGGAAAGAAGTAAATTTTTTGACATTTTTTTCTTTTCGATATTCCTAAGTCATTGGTGCAAGTCAAAAAAATTTTGAGTTGTTTTTTGTATTTTTTGATGTACTTTTCTAGATTTTTATATTTTATGGACATTTACGAAGAAAATTATTTTTTTTCCATACAGTTACAAAAAGAAGTAAAGTCTTAATATTATTTCATTTCGATATACTAAAGTCAATGGTGCAAGTCGAAATATTTTTTGAGTTTTTTTTTTTTATTGTTTACGTACTTTTCTTGATTTTTATCTTTTACGGACATATACGAAGAAAAATTAAAAAATTTCGGACAGTTACAAAAAGAAGTAAAATTTTGATTTTTTTTTTACGGTATTCTAAAGTCATTAGTGAAAATTGAATTTTTTTTGAGGAGTTTTTTGCATTTATATATATTTATAGATTTTGATATTTTTGGAAATTTAGGAAGAAAAATATTTTTTTTTTGATAGTTACGAAAAGAAGTAAAATCTTGATATTTTTTTCGTTTGGATATATTAAAGTCATTGGTGCAAGTCTAAAAAATCTTGAGGTTTTTTTGTATTTTTTTTTATGTATTTTTATTGGTTTTTAAAATTTATGGACATGTTCGAAGAAAAAAATTAAAAAATTTCGGACAATTACGAAAAGAAGTAAAATTTTGATTTTTTTTTGTTTCCCTATTCTAAAGTCATTGGTGCAAGACAAAAAAATTTTGAAATGTTTTTGATATCTTTTATGTATTTTTCTTGATTTTTATATTCTTCGAACATTTTAGAAGAAAAATAAAAATAATTCGTACAGATTCGAAAAGAAGTAAAATTTTTATATTCTTTTTGTTTCGATATTCTAAATTCATGGGTGCAAGTCGAAATTTTTTTGAGGTATTTTTTGTATTTTTATGTAGTTTTCCTAATTTTTATATTTTCAGACATTTACGAAGAAATATAAAAAAAATTCGGACAGTTACGAAAAGAAGTCAAATTTTGATATTTTTTTCCTTTCAATACTCTAAAGTCATTGGTGCAAGTCGAAATTTTTTGAGGTGTTTTTTATATCGTTTATGTAATTTTCTTGATTTTTTGTCTTTTTTCGGACAGTTACGAAAAGAAGAAAAAATTTGATACTTTTTCGTTTTGATATTCTAAATTCATTGATGCAAGTCGAAATTTTTTTGAGGTATTTTTAAGTATTTTTCTTGATTTTTATATTTTATGGACATTTACGAAGAAAAATAATTTTTTTCCACACAGTGACGAAAACAAGTTAAATTTTGATATGTTTTTCGTTACGGTATTCTAAAGTCATTGGTGGAAGTCGAAGTTTTTTTGAGTTGTTTTTTGTATTTTTATAGATTTTTATATTTTTCCAAAATTTATGATTGAAAAAAAAAATTCGGACAGTTACGAAAAGAAGTAAAATTTTGATATTTTTTCGTTTCGACATTCTAAAGTGTTTGGTGCAAGTCGAAATTTTTATTAGGTCTATTTTGTATTTTTTTTTATGTATTTTAATTGATTTTTAAAATTTACGGACATTTACGAATAAATTTTTTTTCCGAACAAATACAAAAGAAGTAAAATTTTGATATTTTTTTGTTTTGCTATTCTAAAGTCATTGGTGCAAGTCAATTTTTTTTTAATAATTTTTATGTATTTTTCTTTGATTTTTATATTTTTCGGATATTTACAAAGAAAAATAAAATAAATTCGGATAGTTACGAAAAGAAAATAAATTTTTGATATTTTTTTTCGTTTTGATATTCTAAAGTCATTGGTGCAAGTCAAGTTTTTTTTGAGGTGTGATTTGTATCTTTATGCATTTTTCTTGATTCATATATTTTTCGGACATTTATGAAGAAATATAAAAAAAAATCGGACAGTTACAAAAAGAAGTAAAATTTTGATTCTATTTTCGTTTCGATATTTCTAAGTCATTGGTGCAAGTCAAAAAATTTTGAGGTATTTTTTGTATTTCTTATGTATTTTTCTTGATTTTTATCTTTTTCGGACAATTATAAAGAGAAGTAAAATTTTGATATTTTTTTCGTTTTGACATTCTAAAGTCATTGGTGCAAGTCAATTTTTTTTTGAGGTGTCTTTTTGTATTGACCCTCCAGGTCATTTTTGAGTTAATGCATTCATTTTGGTGTTTAGAGCGTTTTTATAGTGACCCCACATCATTTATGAGTTGCTGGCACTAACTGTTTGGTCGCCTGGTCGTTCATTTGGGTTGTAGGCCCGTTTCCCTGTTTTGGAGCTTTTGAACCTTGAAAAGTTGACTTTAGTCAAAATATCAGGTTAACGACCTCAAGATGGAATTCTGACTGTTCCATCAGCTCTGGAATGGCCAAATTAGGCTAGAAGGATGGTCAGAACGACTCCCGAGGCCTTCGGCGCGCGTTTGGGACCATTTGGTGTTTTAGCCTTTGAAATTTGGCCTAAGGTTGAGTTTGGTCAACATTCTTGGGTAACGTACTCGAATAAAAATTCTGTCAGCGTGATTAGTTCCGGAATGTCGAGTTTGGTCTAAAACGACCCTTCACTCGCTTCCCGAGGCGCGTTGTAGAATTTGTCTTAAAATGGCATTTGGTGTGGGACTCACTTTTAGTCAAAATGACCTTGTATGGGAATTTTGACTGCGTCATTGAGTCCGGAATGTCGAATTTAGTAGGATAGCATAGTCCGTTTGCGCGCACGGGATTTCGAACGAATTCCGAGCACCCCGTGGGAGACTTTAAATAAAAACCTGAAATCTGGTGCAGCCCTTTTAGCGACTAGATTTTGGGCTTTTAACGACCAGATTTTGTCTTTTTAGCGACTAAATTTGTCTTTTAAAAGCCCCATTTCAGTTTTCAGCCCTCATTTTCAATTGCGTAATTGTAACACCCCGTATTCTACGTGTATTAGTTCTATTTATATGATGCTTATAAATTGCCTTGTGGTATAGTTATGGACTCGATTTACTATGCGACTAGTGACAATAGAATAGATTTAAAGTCAACTGTCTGTAGATTTTGACGCGGCCCGATTAAGTTGACGTTGATGGAAGTATTTAAACTTGAGATCATAAAGTGGTATTTAAGTCTAAAGTTTAAAGTGACATAGTGTATATAAGTTTTAAGTTAAGTTAAAGGTATTAAGGTCTAGAAATGGAATAAAATATTGAGATGCTTGCTTGACTTAACTAAGCTAGTAGGTGACAAGTAGGTGCATCACCTACTTTGACTTATTGACCAGCCAAAGGACCAAGTAGGTGCATCACCTACTAAGACTCTTTTGACCATGTTATTGGGCCAAGTACACTACACCTACTTGCATTTATCTGGCCCAAGTTGAATAGAAGAATAAGGGGAAAGTGGACAGCCAAGGCCCAATCTTTCCAAGCCCACAAGAAATAATTTGAAATGAAAAGTAGGTGCATCACCTACTTAAATGTGTGGCCTAAATTAAAGACACATGTTGGCTGCAAATGAAGTACAAGAAAAGTGGCAAAAGAGAACCTATTAAGGCCAAAAATCTGATACAAATATCTCATTTTCCTCTTATCCAAATTTTAAGCCCTCAAGTTCATATATTTCTCTCTCTCAAGATGAAACAGCCACCCAATATTCCCACTAGAGTTCTAACTATTTTTCATCTTGTTTCTTTCAAAGCAACCACAAGATCACCTTCTCTTCTCTATTGTTTCAACTATATTGGACAGTTCTTCAAAGGGAGTGAACTAGAGATAGCTATATGTGTTGGCAGCCAAGGTTCTGCCACTCTCTTCCAAAGATTAAGAGAAGGTTACAAAAACAGTAATTGAAGGAGAATAACAGATTTAGATAGCCAAGGTAAGGGCGCTGCCACAACCTCTAATTACTAGTTTATTTGAGAATTCTAGACTTACTTGTTTATTGCAACTAGTGGGATGGTGATTGAAAACCATAAATTCAAGTCTTTTGATTATTTTTGAGTGTTAAGGACTACTATTGTATTGATTTGATTATAGGAGGTCATGGATGTACTTAGAGAATGATTGCGGAAAGTTGTAGGGGGCAGATTTATAAGCTATGGTGATGCACCATTAAATTAAAGTTTTGGTAAGCTCACTGCCCGTTCCATGGGAAAGTTGTTTCGTGTAAATAACTATAACAGACAGAATTTGTAAAAGAAAACAGTCAATTACAAGAATTATGGGCTGGATGCCCGGCTACTATTTTGATGAGTTGAAATATCCCGAGTTGGTTGATAAGCTGCTAATATTAGCCTTAATGATTAGTTGTTGTAGATGAAGACTATGACGTTAAAGGACAGGTTGACACTTCGTAAGATATATGAATTGGGAATTGAGATATGTAAGGCTATTTGATTTCCTATTTCTTTGGCATGAATCCAACACTTGTATTACAAAGTACGCTTTCTAAGTGCCCTTGGTAGTGACTAATCCATAATTGCAGTTACTACTCCCTAGAGCATCAAAGTGAGTACTCTAATATGAGTTTATTACTATATGTACGTGCTTACTCTGCCAAGTATTAGCATGCAGGGTTTAAACTTGTTTCATCATCAAAGTACCCTTGGCACGTATTCCCCTTATACAAATCAAAATGATCCTAGATTACACTACATATGTTTATATGTTGGATATATGATCTGTCCATATCTTGCCAACTTGCTTCAATTGTCTATTCCATCATATATGTCATCTTTTCACATGTTCATATGTTCCCTTTATTGGTTATTACTCCCATTGTGTTAGACTATAATGTTACCTCACAAGATCCCTACTTTCTCTATTGTACATTTTATATGTACTTACTTGGAATATGTATCCGTCCTTAAGTTGAATCTGCCCACATTCTCCCTTGGTTCCACGTTCATGTATACCTTGTATTTGATTTTAGTTAGTGAGTATTTGGCTATCATATAGAGTTCAAATCTCTTGGCTGAATGTTAAATGTCTTCACTTGATATGCGCTTCAATTTGAGATGTCAAAATACTTACTGAGTTATATAAGCTCCTAAGTATTACACGTTCATGTCACATTTGCTTCCCATGTCATTGTTATTATCGTAAGTCCATATTCATATGTCTTCTACTACTGGTCCATAGTTCCAAATCTCAACAATGATTATGACCACCAAAACAACAATCTCAAAAGAGTTATGATCATCAAAAGAACAATCTCAAAAAAGTTACGAACATCAAAACCACAATCTCAAAGATTAAAGAATCTAAGTGAAGCAATCTGTATAATTATGGGTGGCAGCCCAGGGGAAAAAGCCTAGCATAGGTCGATCCCAATTAGTATGGAAGGGCGGCAGCTCAGGGGCGAAAGCCTAGCATAGGCCGATCCCAATTTTTGGAATTATGAGGATAGTATCCCAGGGGTTTAAATGCCTAGCATGGGTCATCCTCTTCTACCACTGATCAGCTGGTCATTTGTGTCATATGTCTTATAAATATTATAATGCACAGAAAAGTAAAGAAAAGAATGTAACCTACACGATTCCACAAGTATAAGCAGAGGCGGTCTCTAATCTTTATCTATTGGTATTTGCCATCTCCCTCTTGGGAGACTGTCTCAACAGACTTCTTAAGCACTGCTTCCTTCAAATTCATATCAAGACCTTGCTTGGATTTCACATCTGGCACAAAAGAAGATTTCGAACCATTATGTACCATAATACCGCCTTTGGTGGAGTCAACTGACAGAACACCTAATCAGCCAATCTATGAACATCTCGAACCAACTCCTTTTTACCATCCTTAATATGAGCAACACTACCCATTAATAACTAACTAAGATCATCCGTCATCACATTCGCCTTACCGAGGTGATAAAGGACACTCATGTCATAATCCTTTAGTAACTCAAGCCACATGTTTTGGCGAAGATTTAGATCCTTTTGCTAAAAATATATTGCAAACTTTTATGGTCAGTAAAGACATTAAATGAACACTATATAAGTAATGCCTCCAAATCTTTAGGGCAAAAATAATCGCTGCCAGTTCCAAATCAGGGGTAGGATAGTTCTTTTCATGAATTTTAATTTGTCGTGAAGCATAAGTAATAACTTTCCCATTTTTCATAAGGACACATCCTAGCCCAACTCTTGAAGCATCACAACAAACCGCAAACCTATCGGATCCTTCCGGTAAAGTCAACACCAGAGTGGTGTTAAGTCTATCTTTCATCTCTTGGAAGCTCTTCTCACACACTTCAAACCATACAAACTTAACCTTATTTACAAACTTAACCTTATTTTGGGTAAATGCCATCAATGGAGAGGCAATTAAAGAAAACCCTTCAAAAAAATCTTCTATAATAACCAACCAAACCCAAGAAACTTTGAATATTCGAAGGGGATAGAGGTATAGGCCAACTCTCAACCGCATCAATTTTCTTTGAATCTACCTCAACACCCTTACCGCAAACAATGTGTCCAAGAAAAGCCATAGATCTTAACCAAAATTCATTTTTATTAAACATACTAAAGAGTTGTTGGTCCTTGAAAACTTGCAACACAATCCACAAATGATCAGCATACAAATCTTCGCTCCTTGAATAAATCAGATATCATCGATAAGCACAATCACAAACATATCCAAGTATTTGTAATGACCCTCCAAGTCATTTCTGTGTACCCATCTTATTTTTTGTCGGTTAGAGCTTTCCTACAACGACCTCAAGTCATTTATGACTTGCTGACACTGACAGTTCGATCGCCTAGTCGTTCGTTTGGATTTTGTGCAGCTTTCCGTGTTTTAGAGGTCTTGAAGCTTTAAAAGTGACTTTAAGTCAGTTCATCAGGAAAACGGTCTCAAAACGGAATTCTGACTATTCCATCAGCTCCAGAATGACCAAATTAGGCTAGTGGCATGGTTGACTCGAATCCCGAGGCTTTCGGTGTGAGTTTAAACCATTTTTAGCGTTTTACCCTTGAAAACTGGCCAGCGGTTGACTTTGGTCACATTCTTGGAAAATGTGTCCAAATGAAAATTCTGACAGCGCGGTTAGCCCTGACATGTCGAGTTTGGTCTAGAACGACCTTTCTTTCGACTCCCAATACCTCTGGACTCATTTCGAGTCCCTCGGTGGATTTTGGTTAAAAATGGCCTTTGGGAATGGGACCCACTTTTTATCGAGATGACCTCTGAAGGAAATTTCGTCTGAGCCCTTAAGTCCGGAATGTCAAATTTAGTAGGGTAGCATATCTATTTTATTTTTATCGGGTTCCGAACGAATCCTGATCACCCCGTTGGAGATTTTAAAGTTGGCATAAAAAAAGTCAGCTTTTCAGCTGATATATATTGCTGGTGCAGGCCATTTCAGCCTCATTTCTTAATTTTAAACCTTCATAACTCTCTTATTTCAAGTCCGATTTTAGTGATTCGAAGGTCCATCGTGTGGGGTTTTTCGCAAGGAACACGTTGGTGATCTCGGAAACTAATTTGGGGTCTCCATTTGTGGTAATTTTCGTGAAATGCCTGCTGCCACAACCCTTTTTGTGAGCTTGATATTTGTGAATTTTTGAGACTTGATATCTCAGCCATTTGAGGTCCGATTTCATTGATTCTTGGAGCTATCTTGAGTGGTTTTCGAGGAGAATGCGATGGCGTGGTTCGAATTCGTATTTGAAGCTTTGTTGGAGGCAAGAATTATGTTTTAGCTGCTTCCATAGCTCATTTTCGAGCTCAATTTTATGGAAATTTTGGAAGATGATTTCTTGGCCAATTTAGGTCCGAATTTGGTGATTCAAGAGCCTAGATTGTGGGGTTTTTCATGAGGATCATCATGGTGTGGTTGATTTCAGCGGTTAGGCCCTCTTTTCTGGTAATTTATTGTAAATAGCAGCTGCCATTGTTGTTCATTTTTTAGCGTAATTTTGGGTTTTTCGTTGCATGTTCGTGTTGGGACTATTTCAAGCCCCGAATTGTGTTCCAATCTGGAGCACTAGTTCGGGGAGCTGTTTAGAACCTATTTTTGGGGTAACTTCCGGAATATCCAGCGCGGGTCCCACTTTCCCCGTTTTTGACCCCGAAATTGGTCCACTTCCATTTCTTGTGAATTTAGGGTCTAAATGACCATAATAATGTTGTTATTCTATTTTTGAAAGCGTGACAGTGATCCAAGGCCGTTCAAAAGGGAAAAGCTCTGGCGGAGTAGTTTGGAGCGTGCGTGTTCGGCCTACAGGTAGGCTACGACTTCCCTTTTCTTTTAGATTGAGTTTGAATGTGTGAACATATGTGGATTTGCATGAATATTAGGGAGGGGAACTAGATTAGCATGATATGCTCGATAAAAGTCATATTTAGGCTGTCTCCGGGTTCAATGGGTACTTGAATTGTTATATTTGATCATCCTTGCTTCCTTGTTTGGCCTGGTTTTGACTTATGAGTTATATTGGAGCATGTTTGGCCTTAGTCTAGACTTAGACTAGTGATGCCATAGACTCACGATTGTTCAAGAGGCGATAAATTATATTATTTCCTCCCCGGCGTGACTTTGAGCGACGTAGGTTCTGGTAGACTGATATAGCAGACTTGGGTCTGATAGAGATAAACCTTAGCTAGGCAGTGAATCAGTTGCGGGGCCTGAACATCGATAATTCCCTTATGAGCCTAACTTTCTATATTTTCGGCTACCCTTCGGGCCCGTTCGGTGATACATATGTCTTCAACTCGGTTCTCTTGTCACCGTGAGAAGGTTAGAGGATATAGAAGATGGTTATGAAGAGTTACCCATGAATTTTAGATGCAGGAACCCTTGGATGGCTTATTTGGAAGCTTTACATTGCTTTGGTAATTTAACAAGAGGTTTCACTCGCGGTTTGAGGTTCGGGCTCTATTCTTCCTGCTGCTACTTATTTACCCTCTTATAATGGAGTTGACATACAGAGTCCACCCCCATTTGGGTTATATCACTTTATCTACGGGTAGTCGACATTCGTGGTTCGAGGTTCGGGCTCTGTGCTATTCCTTGCAGAGTTCGGCTCTATCGGCGTATCTACTATAGGCAGACTCACCCACGGTTCGAGGTCCAGGCTCTGTGTTTCCTTTCTTTCATAGCTCAGGAATACTGACATTTCTGTAATGCTTCGGGATTACAAATCTCCTCTAGTCTTAGTTTAGCTTTTTTGTGTACCTGTCGTGCTTATGGGGGTCCGTTTAGGTTTTTACTTCAATTTGTGCACGAGTGTACCTTTTGGGCTTATGTGGCCTAGTTGGAGTAGTCACCTTAGGTTTGTTTGCCCTACACTCGTGTGCATACATTTACTTTTCTTGTTCGTGACCTCTGTGTGTGTTTTATTCTAGCATTTTCTATTGCTTTTACCTTTCTTACTCAGTCGACCTATGATGCCTACTGGGTACCTTTTCACTAGTACTCATACTACACTCTGCATATATTTTCGTGATGCAGGACCGAGCACCAATCATCAGCGCCGCCATTCGAGCCAGTAGCAGTCATCATCCGTAGGCGAGGGTGAGTACAGTATCCTGATCATTGCCGTCTCCTTCTGTACATATATTTTTTGGCTCGTCCTTTGTACTTGAGGCAAGTCTTTTGTAGTTGCGTATATTTTTGTATGTTGGTCAACTTTTGGACTTGTATTCTTAGTATGGCTCTATACTTGTGACTTCCAGGTTCTGGGAGGGATCCAGTTTTTATGTAATATTCTTTGGGCTTGCCTTATTCCTTTTTGTTGTTATTGTTTCTGCCACTTGGTTTTTGCCCTTTTACCCACTACTAGCTGTTTTGGGTTGGCTTACCTACTGGTGGGATATAGTAGGTGCCATCACGACTCGAGGAATCAGGTCGTGACAAGTTGGTATCAGAGCCTCAGGTTCATCGGTCTTACTTGTACAGAGCTAACGTATAGTAGAGTCTTGCGGATCGCTGTGGAGACGTCTGTGACTTATATTTTGGAGGGTACATGATGTCGTTAGGAAGATTCCTTGTTTCGTATCATTTTTGTGCATCGTATGTCAAAATTGGTTTCATGGAATCTCATTTGTTTCACTCTTATTCTTATGTGTTTGTTTATTGCGCTCCATGATTGAGTATGAGTCGTGAGCCCTTAGTAGTGCCGTTACGCGTCTCGACTCTGGTAGGATATTCTTTTGTAGTTGATCAGGTGTGTAGATCTTGTGTGGTCACTTCACTGGGTCAGGATACCTGGGCGGAACTCATTCTGCTTGATATGATTGATTTCAACACTATTTTAGGCATGGATTGGTTAGGCCATCATCATGTGGTTTTGGACTGTTATGCCAAGACCGTTACCTTAGCCATGCCTGGCATACCCCCAGTGGTATGGCAGGGGTCTTTTAGTCGCACACCGATTGGGATTATCTCTTATGTTCGAGCCCAGAGGTTAGTAGCTGAGGGGTGCTTAGACAATTTGGCTTATGTTTGTGATGTATCTAGCGAGGCCCCCTCTGTTGGCTCAATTTCGGTGGTTTGTGAGTTTCCAGACGTATTCCCTGCTAACTTGCTTGGCCTACCCCCGGAGAGAGATATCGACTTTGCTATAGACTTGGAGCTGGGCACTAAGACCATTTCTATCCCACCTTATCGGATGGCCCCCGCAGAGCTTAAAGAGCTCAGTATTCAGCTTCAGGGTCTCTTGGATCAGGGATTCATTTGGCCCAGTGTATTTCCTAGGGGTGCCCTCGTTCTATTTGTTAAGAAAAAGGGCAATCTATGAGGATGCGCATCGATTACAGGCAGCTAAACAAGGTGACAGTGAAGAACCGTTACCCCCTACCTCGCATTAACGACTTGTTTGATCTACTTCAGGGTGCTGTTGTGTTTTCTAAGATCGACTTGAGGTTCGGGTACTATCAACTGAGGATTAGGGCAACAGATATCCCTAAGACCACATTTAAGACTCATTATGGCCATAATGAGTTCCTAGTGATGTCCTTTGGGCTGACTAATGCCCCTACTGCCTTCATGGATTTTATGAACCGTGTATTCAGGCCCTATCTGGTCTCCTTCCTTATAGTTTTCATCGATGATATTTTTGTATACTCGCGTAGTAGAAAGGAGCATGTGCAACATCTGAGGATTGTGCTCCAGACTTTTAGAGACCAGCGACTTTATGCCAAGTTCTCAAAGTGTGAGTTTTGGTTGGAGTCTGTGACATTTCTGGGGCATGTAGTGTCCAAGGATGGTATTATGGTGGATCCGACCAAGATTGAGGCCATTAGTGGTTGGGCTAGGCTCACTTCTGTGACTGAGGTTAGGAGCTTCGTTGGACTGTCTGGATACTACAATCTTTTTTTTGAGGGTTTCTCCACTATTGCTGCACCTTTGACTCGATTGTCTCACCAGGGTGTTCCTTTTGTGTGTTCTGAGGAGTGTGAGTTGAGCTTTCGGAGGCTCAAGGAGTTGCTTACTACCGCTCCTATCCTGACTCTTCCAGTTGAGGGCGAGGGCTTTACCGTATATTGTGATGCTTATGGTGTTAGTCTAGGGTGTATTTTGATGCAGCGGGGCCGAGTTATTGCTTATGCCTCCTAACAGTTGAGAGTACATGAGTGCAACTACCCCACTCATGATCTAGAGTTTGCAGCGGTAGTATTCGCGCTCAAGCTTTGGAGGCACTACCTATATGGGGTTCACTGTGAGATTTACACTGACCACCGCAACCTATAGTACATTATGTGTCAGAGGGATCTTAATTCTAGGAAGCGACGCTGGATTGAGCTATTGGCAGACTATGACCTCTCTATTCTCTACCATCTGGGCAAGGCGAATGTAGTAGCAGATGCCTTGAGCCGGAAGGCAGGGAGTATGGGTAGCTTGGCTTACTTGCCTACCGTGGAGCGACCCCTAGCTTTAGACATTCAGTCTCTAGCTAATAGGATGATCAAATTAGATATTTAAGATTCCAGACGAGTATTGGCCTTTATCGGGGCTCAATCTTCACTATTTGATCGGATCCGTGCCAGATAGTAAGAGGATGAGTCGTTGGCAGCCCTCAGAGACCGGGTGTTACAGGGTGATGGTGGCTAGGCTACTATAGGCTCAGATGGGGTTCTCTGGTTTGACGGCCGTTTGTGTGTTCCTAGAGTTGGAGGCTTGATTCAGTTGATTCTTCACGAGGGCCATGATTCTAGATACTCTATTCATCCGGGCACAACAAAGATGTATCGAGACTTGAGGCAGCATTACTGGTGGGACGGCATGAGGAGAGATATTGCTGAGTATGTGTCCCGTTGCCTTAGTTGTCAGCAGGTGAAGGCCGAGCATCAGAGGCCTGTTGGGGAGTTTTAGAGATTACCCATTCCTGAGTAGAAATGGGAGTGTATAGACATAGACTTCGTGATGGGATTGCCTCGGACTCCTAAGGACATTGATAGTATTTGGGTCATCGTTGATCGATTGACCAAGTCCGCTCACTTCCTCCCAGTTCGATCTACATTCAGTGTAGAGTGGTTGGCCTGTGTTACTATTCAGGAGATAGTCTGTCTTCATGGTGTGCCAGTGTCCATCATATCAAATCGAGGGTCTCAGTTTACATCCAATTTATGGAGAGCATTTCCGAGAGAGTTGGGCACTATGGTTGATCTCAGCAATGCTTTCCACCCATAGACCGATGACCAGTCGGAGCACACTATTCAAGTCCTGGAGGACATGTTGTGGTCTTGTGTGTTGGAGTTTGGGGTCAGTGGGATCAGTTTTTACCCTTGGCGGAGTTTTCGTACAACAACAACATCCACTCGAGCATTCATATGGCCCCGTTTGAGGCCCTATATGGTAGGCATTGTCGCACTCCATTTTGTTGGTTTGAGTCCTCGAAGCCTAGGCCGTATTGTACAGATTTACTCTAGGAGGCTTTGGCGAGAGTTCGGGTGATCCAAGATAGGTTGAGGACAGCTCAGAGCAGGCACCAGAGTTATGTGACCGCAGGCGTCGTCCTTTGTGTTTTGGTGTTGGTGGCCGAGTGTTCTTGTGGGTGTCACCCTTGAAGGGCGTGATGAGGTTTGGTAGGCGGGGCAAGCTTAGCCTCAGATATATTGGGCCTTTTGAGATCCAGAGGAGGGGTTTGTGATGTTGCCTATGAGTTAGCCCTACCTTCTGCATTTTCAGCTATACACCCGATTTTTCATGTATCGATGCTACGGCGGTATATTCCAGATGAGTCTCATGTGCTACAGTATGATTCAGTTGAGTTGGATGACAGCCCGACCTTTGTTGAGAAGCCGGTAGCCATATTAGCCAGAGATGTTCATCATCTCCGTTCCCGGTCCATTCCTGTAGTTAAGGTCCAAAGGCAACACCGTCCAGTCGAGGAGGCTTTCTCGGAGACCGAGCAGGAGATGCAGGAGTAGTTTCCCAGCTTATTTGAGCCCTCAAGTATATCCTAATCCTTACTTTCGCGGACGAAAGTTCTTTTAGTAGTGGATGTTGTAATGACCCTCCAGGTCATTTCTGTGTACCCGCCTTCTTTTCTTCGGTTAGAGCTTTCCTACAGCAACTTGCTGGCACTGACATTTCGGTCACCTGATCGTTCGTTTGGATTTTGTGCAACTTTCCGTGTTTTAGAGGCCTTGAAGCTTTAAAATTGACTTTTAGTCGGTTTATCATGAAAACAGCCTCAGAACGGAATTCTGAAAGTTTCATAAGCTTCAGAATGGCCAAATTAGGCTAGAAGCGCGGTTGACTCGAGTCCCGAGGCTTTCGGTGCGAGTTTAAACCATTTTAGCGTTTTAGACTGGCCAGCGGTTGACTTGGGTCAATATTTTTGGAAAACATGTCCAAATGAAAAATCTGACAGCGCGGTTAGCCCCAGAATGTCGAGTTTGGTCTAGCACGACCTTTCGTTCGACTCCCGAGACCTCCGGACTCATTTTGAGCCCCTCGGTGGATTTTGGTTAAAAATGACCTTTGGGAGTGGGACCCATTTTTATCGAGATGACCTCTGATGAAAATTTTGACTGCGCCGTTTTATCTGGAATATCAAATTTAGTAGGGTAGCATATCATTTTTATTTTTATCGAGTTCCGAACGAATCCCGAGCACCTCGTCGGAGATTTTAAAGTTGGCATAAAAAAAAATCAGCTTTACAGCTGATATTTATAGCTGGTTCTGGCCATTTCAGCCTTATTTCTCAACTTCAAACCTTCATAACTCTCTCATTTCAAGTCCGGTTTTAGTGATTCGAAGGTCCATCTTCTGGGGTTTTTTGCAAGAAACGCGTTGGTGAGCTCGGAAACTGATTTGGGGGTCTCCGTTTGAGCTAAATTTCGTGAAATACCTGCTGCCACGACCCTTTTTGTGAGCTCGATTTTGGGAATTTTTGAGACTTGATATCTCAGCCATTTTAGGTCCGATTTCTGTGATTCTTGGGGCTATCTTGAGTGGGTTTTCGAGGAGAACGCGTTGGCATGGTTGAATTTATATTTAAAGCTTCGTTGGAGGTAAACATTATGTTTTAGCTGCTGCCATAGCTCATTTTCGAGCTCAATTTTTGGGAAATTTTGGAAGATGATTTCTTGACCATTTTAGGTCCGAATTTGGTGATTCAAGAGCCTAGATTGTGGGGTTTTTCGCGAGGATCGTCGTGGTGTTGCTGGTTTCAGAGGTTTGGCCCTCGTTTCTGGTAAGTTCTCCTAAATAGCAGCTGCCATTGTTGTTCATTTTTTAGCATAATTTTGGGTTTTTCGTTGCATGTTCGTGTTGGGACTGTTTCGAGCCTCGAATTGTGTTCTAATTTGGAATACAAGTTCGGGGAGCTGTTTACAACCTATTTTTGGGGTTACTTCCGGAATTTCCGGCGCGGGTTCCACTTTCCCCATTTTTGACCCCGAAATTGGTCCGCTTCCATTTTTGTGAATTTAGTGTCTAAACGACCGTAACAATGTTTTTATTCTGTTTTTGACAGTGTGGCAGAGATCCAAGCCTGTTCGGAAGGGAAAAGCTCCAGTGGAGTAGTTTGGAGCGCGCGTGTTCGATCTACAGGTAGGCTACGACTTCCCTTTTCTTGTAGATTGAGTCTGAATGTGTGAGAATATGTGGATTTGCATTAATATTGGGCCAGAGAACTAGATTATCATGCTACGTTCAATAAAATTCATATTTAGGTTGTCTCAAGGTTCAGCGGGTCCTTGAATTGTTATATTTTATCATCCTCGCTTACTTGTTTGGCCTGATTTGACTTATGATTTATATTGGAGCATGTTTGGCCTTAGTCTAGACTTAGAATAGTGATGCCATAGACTCACAATTGTTCAAGAGCCGATGGATTATATTATTTCTGCCCCAGTGAGACTTTGAGCGGCGTAGGTCCTGGTAGACTGATATAGCAGACTTGGGTTTGATAGAGATGAGCCTTAACTAGGCAGTGACTCAGCTGTGGGGCCTTAACATCCATAATTCTCGTATGATCCAAACTTTCTGCATTTCCGGCCGCGCTCCAGGCCCATTTGGTGATATATACGGCTTCAGTTTGGTTCTCTTGCCATCGTGAGATGGTTAGAGGAGATAGAAGATGGTTACAAAGATTTTCCCATGACTTTTGATGCGGGAATCGTTGGATGGCTTATTTGGAAGCTTTATGCTACCGTGGTAACTTAACAGGAGGTTTCACCCGCGGTTTGAGGTTCGGGCTCTGTTCTTCCTACTGCTGCTTATTTACCCTCCTATAGTGAAGTTGACATATAGAGTCCATCCCCCCCTCCCCCCCTTGGGTTATATCACTTTATCTACGGGTAGTCGACATTTGCGGTTCGATGTCTGGGCTCTGTGCTATCCCTTACAGATTTCGGCTCTATCGGCGTATCTAGTATAGGCAGACTCACCCGCTGTTCAAGGATCCAGGCTCTGTATTTCCTTTCTTTCATAGCTCACAAATACTGACATTTCTGTAAGGCTTCGGGATTACAGATCTCCTCTAGTCTTAGTTTAGCTTTTCTGTGTACCTGTCGGGCTTATGGGGGTCCGTTCAGGTTTTTACTTCAATTTGCGCACGAGTGTACCTTCTGGGCCCAGTTGAAGTATTCACCTTAGGTTTGTTTGCCTTACATTCGTGTGCATACCTTTACTTTTCTTGTTCGTGACCTCTGTCTATGTTCTATTCTAGCATTTCCTATATCTTTTACCTTTCTTACTCAGTCGGCCTATGATGCCTACTGGGTACCTTTTCACTAGTACTCATAGTACACTTTGCATATATTTTCGTGATGCAGGATCGAGCACCAGTCATCAGCGCCGCCATACGAGCCAGTAGCAGCCAACATCCAGAGGCGAGGGTGAGCACAACATCCTGATGATTGTCGTCTCCTTCTGTACATATATTTTGTGGATCGTCTTTTGTACTTGAGATATGTCATTTGTAGTTGTGTATATTTTTGTATGTTGGTCCACTTTTGGGACTTGTACTCTTAGTATGGCTCTGTACTTGTGATTTCCAAGTTCTGGGAGGGATGCCGTTTTTATGTATGTATTCTTTTGGCTTGCCTTATTCCTTTTTGTTGTTATTGTTTCTGCCACTTGATTTCTGCCCTTTTACCCACTACTAGTTGTTCTGGGTTTCGGGTTGGCTTACCTACTGGTGGGATATAGTGGGTGCCATCACGGCTCGAGCAATTGGGTCATGACAGTATTTTCTAACTACCATATTCCTCAAATCCATAAATGAGGTCAGAGAATTAGTCAAACCAAATGACATTACTAAAAACTCATAATGACCATTCCGTGTTCTAAAAGCCGTCTTCGGAATGCCATCTTCATTTGCCCTTAATTAGTGATAACCTGACCAAAGTTTAATCTTAGAAAAGTAACTTGCTCCTTGTAATTGATCAAACGAATCATCTATCCTTGGAAGATGATATTTATTCTTAATAGTAGGCTTGTTCAATTGCCGGTAGTCAATACACATACGAAGTGAACCATCTTTCTTTCCAACAAACAAAATTGGAGCATCCCATGGAGAGATACTCGGTCGGATGAAACCCTTATCGAACAAAACTTTCAATTGCTCTTTTAACTCCTTAAGTTCTGCTGGAGCCATACGATAATAGGGAATAGAGATAGGTTGCATATTTGGTGGAAGGTGAATACTGAAGTCTATTTCCCTTTCAGGAAGAACACCAGGTAAATCATTGGGAAACACTTCTAGAAACTCATTAATAACAGAGACCGACTCAAAAGTAAGGGTTTCAGAATCCGTAACCCTAACCCGAAGAAGGTGGTATATGCAACCCATAGAAATCATTTTTTAGCTTTAAGACCAGAAACAAACTGACTCTTAGGTATAGAATTTCCCCCCTTCCACTATAGAACGAAATCATTAGGAAATTGAAACTTGACCACTCGGGTCCTACAATCAACAAAAGTATAACAAAAATAAAGCTAATCCATACCAAAAATAACATCAAAATTCAACATATCAAGCTCTACAAGATCAACATGAGTGACTCTTTGAGGTAAGGAGATGGGACAACTTCTATAGACTCTCCTAGACACAATAGATTTACCAATAGGAGTAGACATGGAAAAAAGGATCTATCAACACATCTGGAAGAAATTATGCCACATACCTCCCGATTATAGCTCGGGAGTAGTATGCATAGCATGTCATGTCATGGACTTATAACCCCTATATGTTATTGTTGTCATGTTGCCAATCTTGGCCCATTTTTAGTCTTGTTCTCATAACCTCATAATAACTTTTGTATGACATGTAACCATCTCATGGAATCTCATATGTTATTCCAAATAAGCTTGAAAAGTTAATTCGAATTTTAAAAAGATAACCTAACCTTGCAGATATTCATAACAAGTTTAAGGTGATTTACTTAGTTCCTATATTTGGTTCTTAGATAATTTATAAAAATATTATTTCAAAAATCAAGTGTTCTAATAGTTTAAACATTTAAGTTATATTTGAGAGTTTTGAAGATCGTGAGTTACTTTAAAGATTTTTCATAATAGCTTTAGTGGGGAAAAAGGGCTGTTTACAAATAATAAGGGTCTTCCATGATATTTTAAGTCACATCACCCAAAGAAGATTAAGAATTCATACATGCGGACATATAATCAAGGAAACCGATAAAATGACATGTAGATGTCGAATACTCTATTTATCCGAATGAGTGAAATATCAAAGTGATAGAATCATGAAAATAATTAAGCTGAGATCCCAATGCCTTTCACCGAAGGTCTTTCTAGCAAGAGAATAGCAAAATATCACATTCGGCGTTTTAGGAATTTCCTAGGAGTGGTGCTAAAATGAGGGACTGAGCTTAGCCTTAAATACCTTTCCAATGAATGCTCGAATGCTTGTAGTTCCTTCACGAAAGTTGTTCCTTATGTCCTAAGCTTTGCAAACATTATATATGCACATATGGTACGCACCTATAAACAATTCATAATTGAGCTTAAATCGGAAGATTTGCCATATTGCCCAAACTTGACAAAACGTCCGTAGAACTTCATAAAAACAATCATAAAAGAGTCCCGAGATGATTACCTTAGAAAACCAAATGTAAACCTTGAAGAAACACCAATAACTACATATTTATATCTTTCTTTCTGGTTAGGGAGTGAAAGAAATCTTTTAGTGGCTTAAAACATCGAGTAAACCGACATACCACATTTTTGATCCGACCCAGATTCTACCCATGTAGTCCGTAGTAAAACCCACATAACTTTTACTCCGATGTCGGTTGAATACGGGGTTTTGTGTGTTGCAAACGAGACTCATAGGCCTTTGATTTGATAGGTCATGGGCCTTCTAACACTTTATATATTGGGCGAAAACATCTAAGACATTTCACCCGAAGTTAATAAAATATTATTAGAGAAACTTTGATAACTTTTGCCAACGTTAGTTTCGCTAATTTTCTTGACTTCAAAACTTAACATACGACCCTTGTACTATTATAATACCTCATAACACATTATTCTTAACATGTTAGACAATCATAGGCTTATCCCCAAGGTATGGGATAATTTAAACCTTTCAAACGGGTGAACTTCTACCCGAGACATTTCTTTAATCCTGAACTTTGTTTGTGGGGTCCCTTTGATCTAAAATTTTAGTTTAGTTCCTTGATATTGCCACCCATTTGCAATCTATATCTCCAATGTATGATACCAAGTCATATACACCTCATATAACCATGCCATACTATGCCACATATATTATGCAATAACAGAGAAAAAATATGGGATCTTACATTCTCCCCCCCTTATGAACATTCGCCCGCGAATGGATCTACACAATTCCTTGGTTGAGTTTTTTTTCCAGAAGGACTTTATTTGCGAGTCTATACTGTTAAAGTCTCAAACCTAAACTCAAATTCTGAAAATTTTAACTACTAAGCTTTGCATAACTATCTCGTAAGAAGACATACAAATTGCACCTTGAAGCTACATAAAATCTAATTAAGTCGTTGTTAAGAAATAATTGCCAATTATCGAAAAGTGACTCACCTTAAGTCGTAAACAGTTGGGGGTACTCCTTCCTCATTTCCTCTTCCACTTCCCAAGTCATTTCCTCAATGTTGTTATTTCTCCATAACACTTTTACAGAAGCTATATCTTTAGTTCGAAGCTTTCTTACTTGCTGATCTAAAATCGCTATTTGTACCTTTGCGTAAGATAAATCTCAGCGATACAAATATTTTCAATGGGCATAATACATGAAGGATCTACAATTCACTTCCGCAACATAGAAACATGAAATAGAGGATGGACTGCTTCCAGTTCTGAAGGCAAATCAAGCTTGTATGCCACCATACCGATCTTCCGAATAATCTTATATGGTTCAACGTACCTAGGATTGAGCTTCCCTTTCTTTTCGAATCAAATGGTTCCCTTCAAAGGCGATACTTTCTGGAAAATCCAATCTTCTACATCAAACTCTAAGTTCCGTCATCAAACATCTGCATAAGACTTCTGCCGACACTGCGTTGTATGAAGCCGGTCTCTAATAAGTTTCACCTTTTCAATCGCTTGCTAGACTAGATTGGGACATACCAAATATGCTTCCCCAAGCTCAAACCAACCGATCGGGGACCTACACTTCCGCCTATATAATGCTACGTAAAGGGCAATTTGAATACTAGCTTGAAAGCTGTTATTATAAGCAAACTCGATAAGAGGTAGATATTGATCCCAACTTCCTTTAAAATCCAGGACACAAGCACGTAACATATTCTCAACTGTCTGAATAGTACGTTCTGGCAAGAAATGAGCATATTTTGTCAACCTATCAATAATTACCCAGATATAATCATACCTTCGTCGAGTGCGAGGCAAACCAGTGATAAAGTCAATATTTATCATATCCCATTTCCATAACGGAAGATCAATATACTGGGTTAGGCCTCCAGGCCTTTGATGCTCTACTTTAACTTGTTGACAGTTGCAACATTTAGCTACTGATGAGTCCACAAATTGTCTAAATATCTGATGAAAACTCTTAAGTTTAAGATATTTGAAGTTTTAGTGAAAGTGATGCTTATCGTGACCAACGACACTATCCTACGATATGAGTATCTACGATCGTCGTTAATATAGAAACCCAACCAAGGGTTGGGGTCGTGTCCCAAGGGAGCGGTTTTGAGAATTAATAACCAATTAGAATTTCATTCAGGTTAGTCGTAGTTAAAGACGTTTTCGATAAAAGACATAGTAAATTAAAACGGGTGACACGAAAGTGTCAAATATCAAATGGGGTTTTGTAACAAGTGATAAATTAGCAAAATAAACAAGAAAATCAAGTATGGGGAAGGTTCATGGGATGTGACCGCAATACAAGTTGAGCCAAATTGCTGGGTACATGCTTTCAGGAAATTTGCAAGATAATAGTGACTAGGCTAAGCTTTAAATGGAAATAAGTTCCCTCTCGGGCAACTTACCCCGTTTCAAATGCGTTCCTCTCGGACACCCATTTGCTGCATGAAGACCAGCATACGCCTTATCCCACTCACTCTCTCGAGCTGAGTGTTAGGATATAGGACTAGGGCTCACCCTCTCGGGCTGAACCTCATGTCGACCCACTCCTTAGGCCATCAGTCTAGTGGTTTTGGTTTCGCGACCTCCCTCTCGGGCAAGCCGAAAACACATGGATG
>JAJOOD010006776.1:0-42583 GCA_029582525.1 Solanum tacnaense
TAATTTGATTTTTCAAATGTTGAAATTAAGTCAAATTAATTAAGTCGATTTTTTTATCACTTTAATTTTTTTATTTTTTTTTCTATTTGGTTTTGGTCGATAATTTGATTTTTCAAATGTTGAAATTAAGTCAAATTAATTAAGTCGATTTTTTTATCACTTTAATTTTTTTATTTTTTTTTCTATTTGGTTTTGGTCGATAATTTGATTTTTCAAATGTTGAAATTAAGTCAAATTAATTAAGTCGATTTTTTTATCACTTTAATTTTTTTATTTTTTTTTCTATTTGGTTTTGGTCGATAATTTGATTTTTCAAATGTTGAAATTAAGTCAAATTAATTAAGTCGATTTTTTTATCACTTTAATTTTTTTATTTTTTTTTCTATTTGGTTTTGGTCGATAATTTGATTTTTCAAATGTTGAAATTAAGTCAAATTAATTAAGTCGATTTTTTTATCACTTTAATTTTTTTATTTTTTTTTCTATTTGGTTTTGGTCGATAATTAGATTTTTCAAACGTTGAAATTAAGTCAAATTAATTAAGTCGATTTTTTTATCACTTTTTATTTTTTTTTATTTTTTCTATTTGGTTTTGGTCGATTAGAATATATATGATAATGTAAGAAATTGATCTAATTATATATAGGATCCTTCAAAAAATGTATGCATTATCTAAGAATTTAATTATTTCTAAGAAATATGATAAATTCGTTCCAATGATTTTATTTTTTCACAAAAAGTTAAAAATTTAGTTGTGATATACAATGTCTTGATGATGCTTGATTTAAATAAAAATAATCAATTAAAAAGACATAAGTTATTTTGAACATAAAAATTCATTCTTGACATTCTTAAAATAAAAATATAAATTAAAATACGGAGTAAATGCAAATAACTTGATTATTATAAAGAGAAATACATGAATAGAACAAAGATTTTTAAAAAAAATATATTTATAACATTTTTTTAATTTTAAAAAAATTTATATATGATGAAAAAAGTTATATTAAAAAATCAATTTATAATCTTTTATAAACAAACACAAAACAAAATATCTAAATTCTCATATTTCGTATATATCATTCTATAAAATACATACAGAAAAATAAAAGGTTCAAGAAATAAATACGCAAAATTTTACGATTTTTTATTTGTAATTTCATTACCTTCAATTTCTTCCATTTCATTCAAAAATTAATTCGAAATTTTCTCGCCACATTCACTTTATTTTTTCTCTCAAATAAATAATACCGTAAAATATGCATATTAGACATTTTGGGCAAGTCTTAAAAATTCTTGATAACTCTGACAAATGAAGTAACGTAGAGGAGGAAAAAAGAAAGTCGAAGGAATTTTTTTAAAAATGAATGAAAAAGAGTAAGAAGATGAAAGAAAATGAAAGAGTTAAGGTATGGATCCCATTTGTACATTTGGCAGCCAACAAAAGCCTCATACAAGTGGTTTTCTTTTTTTTAGGAAAATACAAGTGGTTTTGGAGCCAAAGAGACATTTTTGTCATTTATCAGTGTCCTGGCAATTCGTGCCAAAATTCTGTCTTACCAGTTAGCAGTGCTCTTAATGTACATACAAACATTTAAACGTGAACCTTAAATCATAGAGAAAGTAGATACTAGACAAGTTAGTAGTTGTCTTCATATGCCAACTGCCAATGTCTGCTATAATGTCCTTTTCTGATTGATATACATAACAACAAGCAAGTGGTATATTTAATAATGACATAATATATACAGACATAATGAGTGCGTCTAGACATCTACAACGACGTAAGCAGAATTTCATGAAAGGTATCCAAATTTTGAATAGTAAACTAGAAAAAGAAATAACTCTACAGGGATTCAATCTTACATCCCTAGTATACTTCTTCATCCAATTGTCACCGATCTACTATTCACTTCACATCAAATTTAGCGTTTTTTAATATCTTATAACAAGGAATTGATAAAGTAAGATTTAACGTATATATATACTGTAATTTTTCGATGTAGTTTGTCCAGTTGAACACTCAAACACCATCGTAGTTGTAACGACATAGCCCGCTAGTGATATTGTCCGCTCTGAGCCTAGGTCCGCACGACTTTAAAACATGTCACTAGTTGGTAAGGTCTGCAGATTTATATATCCAACATATCTCCTGTGTTTTGTCGATGTGGGACTTCTTATCTTAAGATGGGTTTCACATACACCCTCTCTATGGACTCAACGTCTTAAACTCAGTTGAACTCAGGCCCACATCGACAAGACTGACACGTGAGTGACTCTGATACCATTTGTAACGGCCTAGCCCGCTAGTGATATTGTCAGCTATGGGTCTAGGCCCGCACGACTTTAAAACGCGTCACTAGTTGGTAAAACCTACTTATATACCTAACATATCTCTTGTGTTTTGACGATGTGAGACTTCTTATCTTAAGATGGGGCGTCACAGTAACTTCGCCCCCTGATCATCTAGACACTTCAATTTAATAAAAGTATGTTTTACCAATAACTTCAAAAATGTACATCTACATATATACTCATTTAAAAGCGTATATTTTAGAGGATGAAGTGTTTATGAGGTTAACTTAAACCAAGTTAATTAAGATGTTTGAATGTACATTTTTGAAGTTGAATGTTTAATTGTCAATTAAGATCAATCAAGATTTTTCTTGGTATACATAGTTCTGTGACGAAGCTAGCATTTGGTATTGTATAAAATTTATATATCAACACTTATAGAACGGCTTTCTACATAATATATTTTTCATTTTGAAAAAGTTAATTTTCAAGGAGATTTAACACAGTTTTTAGAAACAAGTCTTTATACGTACATTAAGTTATAATTTATTGAATTTATATTAACTTTTAATTAGTGGAGTAGCATATCTATGATATTTCGAATTAAAATAATTTAATATCTTTTTTTAACATTAAGAAATGAAAAAAAGATTTTTGAATAGTTTTTGCTATAAAATCAAATCATATTTAAATGTTAAATATTGTTATAGGTATAAAAAAATCGATCGTTACAAAATTCAAAAAAGTGTCAAAAACAAACAAAATTGTTATAAAGAGGTGTGATTATAGTTTGGTTATTTATGTATATTTTAGTTTGTGATGGCTAATTTCTTTTAGGGGATTCAAGATAAGATCTTGATTGATATTACATCCAGATCGTAGTAAGTGTTGTCTTGTTTATATTAAGGAATTCATTTATAAGGTAGCGTGATTGAATATTAAGAGATCGAGTAGAGGCGAAACTAGTGAAGACAAAATGCATTTTCCATTTTATTCTCAGTAATAAATTTTCTTGAAGAGTACAACCACCTCAATTGTAATTTGATGTAAACTCTATATGGATAAGTTTTTACCCAATATTATCAAAGCAAAGCATGTACACTTACATAATTGAATAGTTGCGAAACATGATATAGAGGAGACAAATTTTGCCATGTGTAAATTAAGTTTTAAAAAAAAAAATTATATTTTTTATTAAAAAAATAAAGTTATTTGATACTTGTGTTATTGAGACATAATAAAATTTAGTGAATTTATCGGAATGTACACAAGCTACATCAGAGCTTTACAATCATAAAAAACAGAACATGAAAAGTATAATTTGTTTTTGTTCCATCAATCACGTCTAAACAAAAAGCAAATTATAAGAAAATTAAATGACATCAAATTTCTTTCATTTCAATAATAATATTATTGTCCGCGCTTCACACGATCTTAAATAATAAATTTATATTATCGAATAATAGTGTCATAAATTTTAAAATTCATTATTAGTTTATAATTTAATAATTAATCATCTTCACACAATTCTTCTAACATTTCTATATAAAAAATCCTTTAGTAGAAAGAATTTGTTAAAAACATTTTTCACTTCCATTAAAAACTTTTCGACCTAATATGGATAAACTTCTTTGACTTAAAATTAAAAAAATAAATATGAAAAGGAGAAAATATTGGTAATATATAAAATAATAAGTATGGAACTTAAGATTGTTGACACCCAATTTTGGACCTCCACAATATACATTAATCATCGAGCTTCTTCAATTTAAATGATTTAAAGTAATTAGTTTTATAAAATCTCAAAAATAGTTTGCAAGTTATTTTAAATATTTTTTTCACTTTTTATAATTTTTTTTAATAATATATATGTTTTAGATAATTTTATATATAATTAGTACATTTTATAAATATTCGAAAATCATCTCAAAAAAAAAAAGATTTTGTTTTGTTTAAATATTTTATCAAATTAGTTTAGTTTAAGTTACGATTATATTTTTTATTTTATTTTTTGAAATAATTTAGTTTATAATTAAGTTAATTATTTTTATTGTGTTAAGATTAAGAAGCTCGTTAGTTAATTATATTAATTCGTCTTATTTGAGTTTTAGCCAAAATTTTTTTTACTTAAATTCAAATGGCTATTTTCTTAATCTCAATCGGCTATAATTGAAATTCATTTGGCCAAATCCTCAATTCAAAACCTAGCATTTTATTATAATTCTAACCCCTCCCTTACCTCACATTTAACTCATTAAAGGGCCAAATTTTGGGCTTTAATTTTCAGCCCAATTCTCACAAGCTGCTAAACAAGATTCCAGCCCAATCCCAATTCAAGAAACTCATTCCCTCAACAATACAATGCAACAGCAATACGTACAGCATGCCAAAAATGACCCGACCCCTGTACATTATTCTTCTTCTTCTTCCAGCGAACCCAGTAAAACGAACCCAGTCCAGCGAACGCCAGCTCGCACGCGTCCCTCTCTCCTTATCCTCTCGTATAAGCAATGTACTCGAATCAGCCAGGTGTAGCAATCTCATGTGTTCTTCGTCCTTGCTTGAAATCGTGCAGCTCCTATCAATTTTCCGTTGCCCTCCAACGTTCTCCTTAAGAAGAATTCGAATTTTGAATTCAAAATGGTTCCGATTTCCCCTCTTTTCAACCCTAATTCCCATCTATATAAAACTTCTCTCTATTCATTGTTGGGGGTTGGGGGAAAAAAACAGTTAAGTTTATCTTGAACAATCAACCTTTACACTTGAGAAATTCTAATACAATTTTCTAGTTCTAAATTCTAAAAAGGGTCTCTGTTTGAAGCCGTTTCGGATATTCTAATCTATTGCTCGAGTTTTGAAGTCGTATTTGGTGTAGAATCGCTGCTCCCCTGTTCGATCCGTCCCTGTTTCGTTGCCCGGAAAAAAGGTATCACCTTCTTCTTCATAATGTTCTTTCCACCTCTGCTTCTATCTCGAAATGACTTTTCAATGTTTGAAAAGTTTTTACTTTGTGTTTGTTTGCTGTTAGTTGCTATTTAGTTTAGGATATTTCGATATGATGTATATATTTTTAGTCGTTTCCTTGAGTCGGCATAATATCGACCTAAGGCTTTGGTTATTCGCTGTTATCTCTCTGATATTTTATTTGAAGTTCTGTTTTGTCGATTTCCCTTATTGAGCTTGCTTCTTGAATGTCGTTGAATCTGTTTTATTCCGTCATACTCGACACCATATCCTTCATTCTTTCACCTCAAGTTGAACGAATGAACTAAGATGTCAATATTCTGAGTTCGTGTGTTGTATTTGTTGTTGTTTCGAGTTCATATGTCGCATCTGTGACTGTTCGTTTTAATTATTTACTTGGTTGTTTTGTTGAGTCATTATTGAAGTGTAGGCTTTATTTTCCATTCTCCAAAATCAGCATATTAGTTGTCGTATTGTTAGAATCCATGTTAAAGTCTATTTGCTTAAACTTGATCCAAGAATGGGGATTAATAATAGATTTCTAAGTTCTGTCGCCTCTCCCTCTTACTGTTCCGAGCTTGTTTCATCTTAGCAATGGTTAGTTGCGTATGCTGTTATTTCTTATCTTGATTCCGTTTAGGTGTAGGAACCTTAAAATCAATCAATATAGTATGCTTGTGTCACAGTGTGTAATTGTATTACTGGTAGCTTATTAAATTTTCCTTATAGTATATCTTTATGTTTATTTCTGTAGCTTTGGTGGGTATTGTATATTTGAATCTAATATGCATGAGTTTTAAATTATTTCTTAGTGTTAAGCTATTGTTCACTTGTATAAAATGCGAGAGTCCAAGTTTTGATGTTATATGTAAAAGTTTTTCTCCTCTAAATTAGTAAATGCTTGTCCTATTTGTTAAGTTGAGCTCGTGGGTTGCTTTTGTCAACCATGAAAAGGAATTGATCCTTATCAAGTTTATTTTTATGGGGAGTGATATAGTAATATTTGTTTTCTAGTGCAAAGTTTGAATTTTTGTTTGGTTGATTATATTAGTCTAATTTTACTTTACTGTGAAGAAGGAAGATTACGTGTTAGTAATTTCTTTTACCAATTTGAGGTCAACAATAGCCTAGTTGAGTCGTTTGTTTGGCATGTCATTGTTTCTTTTTCTTTCTTGGAGTTATTGTCCCGAAAGTGTCTTATTGCCCCATTTATCATGAGTATTACTTATGTATTTTATTTGTTTTGCGCATGTGAAATCTGTCCGAGTTCATTATGAACTCCTATCACCTTCCCCTTGCATTTCAGGAGAGCCATAAAGGCTTAAATTACGCCTTCATCGAGTCTGCCAATCCTCAAAAATTGACGAACAAGAATTGGAGCTGATACAGATTTGTGTACACTAGGCGTAGTATACGAAATGAGAAAAGGGGCTAAAAGGCCCATTCTTTATTTTAAAAGTTGTATTTTGTTACTTTGGGCCTGAGCCCTTGTCATTTTAATTGTTATTACGTGTTAGTTTAGGATAGGTGGGAACATTGGGCCTAAGGCCCAAAAGAAAAATATTTTATTTATGTTAGACTAAGACAGGTGCAGGTGGTATGAATGGGCCAAAGGCTCAAAACGAGATTAGGCCCAAGTACCAGCCCAGGTGGACAAAAGACCAGTCTTGGGCCCAAAACTCTCTCTCTCTCTTTATTTTATCTGTTTCGTATTTGTTTAATTGTTTATTTGCTAGTCGATTTTAAAGTTGTCCTAATTCGATTTCCCCAAAAAAGATAGTCGTTTCTAGATTTTCTAAAGGCTAAATAATCATACTTATTTTACTACTTAAGTTACTTTGAAAAAATATTTTATTTAAGAAATCCCTTATACTATATCTCCCTTCCCCTTAAAAAATAATAACAAATAATTCAAGTCTTAAGTTGTTTATTTCCTAAACTTGTCAAGCATGCTTTTATTTTAAAACCAATTAGCCAAATAGTTAATTACCGGATAATTGCATGTTAGCGGATGTTCTAGATGTTTTAAAACCCTTCCTAGAACATTAATATGAACCCCAAACCCCCTTTAGTATTTTTATTAGATTTTCTATTTTTAATCTTTTGAAAAAGTAGTTTTCTTAATTTTTCTTTAATAATTAGGTGGCGACTCTTAAAATCAGTCTAAATTTATTTTTAAATCAAACAAAGATGTCGTAAGTTTTTTTTCCTTTCTCTAAAATTTACTTATTTCTTAATGTAAGTTGTTTATAATTTTATTTATATAAGTAGAAAAAAATGAAATGAAACAAAGGAAAGATCAAATAAATTTATAGTCATTCATGAGATCAAATTTTCTAGTATCTTTTTATTTTTCTGGCACTTGTCTTTTTCTTTTCATTTATTTTCTATAGTATATAATTATTCAATTTTCTATTTATATTCAATTTTCTATTCAACTTCAATATTTCAATATTTAAGATATTATTTGAAGAAAAAAGAAGAGAGAAAATATAAAACTTGCAATATCATTAATGACAAACAATAAAATCATAAAAGTAATAGTACACAATTATTTTGTTATATTTCATGAATTCAATGTTAATTATTATTATTTTGACCGGGCATGTAACACCCTGTATGCTAGAAGAACCAAAATGCAGATTTTCAGAAGTTGCAGGTGCCACCAACGGAGGCCACCTACGGACTGTAGGTGGGGTTCGTGGTTGGCCACCTGCAACTCCCTCCCCAGAACCCCAGAAAAATTTAGCTAAGTCCAGAACCACCCCAGGACCTACGGATCGTAGGTGGGACCATGGTCCGTGGTCCAGACCTCCAAGAACCCATCCTCTGAAGCCGAACGACGGTTGACCAGGACGAACAGTAGGTCTATTCACGGTTCGTCGATCAGGCTCGTCGTTGTCCTTGAAAGTTTTAAGTCAGGGGTTGTTAGGTCTTTTTCCCTATGCGTTTGGCACCTAAACTACATCGTTTTGGTCAGTTTAAGCCTAGTAATTAAATCAGAACTTATCCTAGTCAATTTATTCTCCCAAAATCTATCAAACCAGAGCAAAAGAAAAAGAAAACAGTCGACCAAAACCATAGCAAGAACGCAACAAGTTCCCTTCAGTTCCAACCCCGAAATTGAAAGATTTCTCCGTGAAATTCATTACCAGGTATGTGGGATTTCACTAGTGGGTTCCTTTCATCCACTAGGTCCCTATAATTCAGTCATATTCTTGATTCCCTTCATATTATCTAGACCTAGGGTTTCTTGAACTTCATAATATTGTTGTGATTTAGCTGTTAGAATATCCCTAATCAAATTTTCATGTTGTCGTAATATTGTTGCTTAGTTCCTTGCATGAAATTCAGAACCCTAGTTGTGTAGATTTATCTAGTTCATGAATTACACTAGCTAGGACAGATAAACATATATACATGCCTTAGTTTTCAAATGTTTTACTATCAGTATTTAATGTTGCATATTTAGTTAGCATGTCAGAATATTGAGCTATCTAGTATATTTCAGTTATGTTGTATTGTACACATTTTCAGTTGGGAGTAGGCTTAACACCGAGTTGGACTAGGGCCAGTCACCCTCATAGTCCCAAAACTACGTTCCCCCGCAGGTTTGTAAGTCCCCTTTGTGCGCATCAATTTTAGTGATCACGCCAGCATGCCTCTATACCCTTGGCAAGGTATATTGTGTCCTCTCGATAGGGTGTATACATCAGACTCTATGTTTAGCTCACATAGTTTATGTCGGTTAATAGTAGCTCCCACAGTCAGATTCTAGTGCATTGACCAAGTTCCCAATTATATTTCAGTATTCAGTTTCAGCATGTTATGTACTTGGTCATTGCATTCAGTTAGTTCATATTCAGTATATCTTAGTATCTTTATCATGTTCAGATTATATCATTGCTCAGTATGCTTTGTTCAGTTATATGTTTGTTCAGTTTTATCCTATTCTAAATGCTCAGTACCTTTAAGTACTTACACATACTCTGCGCTACATCTTTTCGTGATGTAGGTTCATGTCCTCAGCATTTAGATCACGTGTAGATCGGTTCCCGATTAGTATTTAGCAGCATCATTGATGAGTCCTCATTCTTCGAGGAAGATATACATGTTTTTTTACATTAAGTCTTTCATTTTTAGTTTCAGTTTTGCTAGAGTTAACTGGGGGTATGTCCCAGCATCTCTAGTTAGTTAGAGGCTTATTTCAGAGATAGACAGATTCAGCTTTAATATTTTGAGTTATAGTCCAGTGTTATTAACTCTTATCCAGTATTTATATTCAGACTAGTATTGAGTATTCCCCACTATTTCAGTTTATCTCATGTTTTAAGCTTCTACACAATATCTCTTATTTCAGTAAATGTTTGTATGCTTATGATATGCCAGTTTAGGGTTAGCTTGGGGTCACTCGTGATCCTAGGTCCCGTGTATACGTGAAGGGGGTAGTCTCGGGGAGTGACAATGCCAAAATAAGTGTTATCTGTATTGGAATATTAAATGAAAAATACATAAATATTAAATCATTATAGAAAAATAAATAAAATAAAAAAAGCTTTTGATTTGAATGGAAAATAACCATTAATCATATTACAACAATAATATATCTAGTCAAATTAAAGAAGGGTTAAACGTATATATATATATATATATATATAACCTTAAAAGCATGAACTCCCTAACTTGAATGTTAAATTACTCTAATACCCCCAACTTAAAGGAACCAATTTAGTATATACTCTATATTTTATTTTATATTATATTATATTTAATTATTTATTTGTTCTATATTATATTAAAAGCTTACACCTTTTCACGTAGATGGATAGTGACTTCTTCGAAGGATAGTGATTTTTTAAAAAAAAGTTGTCACTTTGTTGATGAGTTATGACATTTCCGAATGGTTGCAATTTTTTGTTTGAAGGGTTGTGACTTATCTGATAAGGCACGATAAACACCTTTTCATACCATTATTTGTTGTCTATAAATAGAGGGTTTCCTCACATTTTTAATCTATGAATTTTGTAAGATTTATATTCTTCTTCTTCTTCTTAAAACAAGGTAGATTGTGAGAATTGTTCAATTATGCAATTACACTATTTTTGTGGGTAAATTAGACATATTAAAAAAATTAATGCAACAAGAAGAATTGAATAACTCAACTTCAAACGAGAAGACTATCTAGATAATCAGTATGTACTCATTTTCATTGCTATAAATATACTTTTGCAGCAAATTATACTTGACAAGAAGTTCAATGATTTTATTTTGCAGAAACTACAAGTTGGTGTTCAAGTTGTGAAAAACCTCAAGCTATTGGAGAAAAATGATTTGATCGAAAACTTGTTTGAAGAGTCCAAATTAGATTTAATAAGTACTCCTCCGTTTCCAATTTATTTGTTGTACTTTCATATTTATTCAGTTTAATATAGAATATTCTTTTTTTTGGGGGGGGGGATGTTTACGACAACAAAGTTAAAAGACATTCTTATATATTCTATATATCCTTAAATTAAAAGTATTTTTTATTTTTAAAATTTGATATCAAATTAAAATTAGACAAATCTATATCTATCTTATTATCTATTTATATCTATACTACCTTAAAAATATAAACTACCTAACTTAAGTGTTAATTTATCATAACATGGGTATACCCTAGGGAGTCGTTTGGTACAAAGATTAATAACACAGAGATTAGTAATGCATAGATTAGTAATGCAGAGACTAGTAGTGCATTGATTAGTAATGCAGGGTTTATTTTTATCAAGTATTTGGTTCATTGTTTCCACCTCATCTTGTGTTTGGATTAAAACTTTATAAAAAACTTATTTCCAATTATACCCTTGAATTATTATGTAATTGGGTGAAGGTAGATAATTGTTGTACAATAATTTTTTTTTTATGGTCTTCTAACTAGCTGTGAGAAGAACAATTTTGTTGTCATGTTTGCTACTTTTTCACTTGAATTATTTGAGGATAAATAGTTATCATCTTAATAAAATTATCACTCACAAAAATGTCATTTTTCAGTTTAAAAAAGATAAACCATCTACTTTTAAAATCGAAAAGACGGTCAACAGTGGTAAAGTTGAATAAACCATCTACATTTACACATAAAAATTGCAAGTTGTAGTTTTAGTATGTATGTAATTTTTTAAATTATTCAAAATACAAATAATATATATATTCAATTAAGATAAAAAAAAACGTCATATACAAATAAACAACTCATATTTCAAATTTGTATTGGATTTATTTAGTAACAAACAACTCTCTCTAAATAATTTTTAAGCTAATTTATTTAAATAAATTTACTAGTACAAATATAAATCATAAAATCAACAAAATAATTAAAATGATTTGAGGGATATTTTTGTCTTAACATAGACTTATCCCATGGTATTATATCATATGTATTACTAACACCTCCAAATGGAAGGTATTAGTAATACATCCTATAATACCATGTAGGAGGTATAACTAATCTATAATACCATGTAGGAGGTATAACTAATCCATGGATTAGTTATACATAGGCCCAAATTCCTACCAAACATAGTACTAAATAATACCTTACATAATACATGGACTATTTCTTCTAATGCATCCTACCAAACGATCCCTAGATGTAACATGGCACATAGAACCCCGAAGGACTCCATGTAAGCCACTTAGCATGTCATAACATGAAATAATAGAAAATTGCGGAAATTTAAAATATTTTTCAATACAATCAAAGTCTCATAAAACGAAGCGGAAGTCTTTAACATTGTCTCAAACCATCTAAAACAACTTCGAATAACTCTTGGGACACAGCCCATACAATAGTCTAAAACATAAAAGAAAGACATAAAGGAAAATATGATCAAATCCTCGATGCTATGAGGACTCACCAAGTCTTCAATCCTTGATATACTATGAACTTATCCTCGGAGATAGAACTTAAAATCGCCGAACCCTACATTTGATAAGAATGTAGGCAAGAGTATGCGTTAGTACAAACTGTACTAAATATGATAGCTAGCATAACAACATAGTCATAAGCATAATCTCTAACATAGAAATAATATAAACATTAGTCAACATAAGACATAATCCATAAGCATAAGAGATACATCATGTTCATAAGCATAGTAAATCTTTAGATCTTCATAACATAAGAGAACTTACTTCTCAAGTAACCTCAAAGCATATTTCTGCAATGCATGGATAAGACCCCATAATCTCACCCACACTAAGTATCACTTTAGGTCATCATAATCATACTTACCATCTTTGGATCTCATCCTTAGCTTAATCCTCATAGACAAGGGAATCTCCCACCTTTAGTCAAACATATCAAAGAAGACAACTATAGCAACAATCCAAGCTAAGCATACAATATATAAGAGAACACTTCATAAGTAGCTTCAAGTCATACTTGTGCAATACATGAATAAGACCCCATAATCTTACCTATGTTAAGTACTCCTTTAGGCCATCATACATATTGATCATCTCTTTGATATCATATTTAGCTCAACATTCATGGACATGGGGAATTACCTTTAGTCATACATATCATGGAAGGCCTACCAAGCTACAATCCATACAATTCATTGTTCATGACATAATACATATTAAGGTAGTATAGGTATTCACCTCTATGATCATTTTAAGGAATCATAGGTATTCACCTCCATATTCACAATATGGTGTAATGCAGGTATTCACCTCCACATCACTTTATAAGGGTCATAGGTATTCACCTCCATGTCCGTTATAATAAGATATAGGTAGTTGCATCCACATCATTTAATAAAGACCATATGTATTCGCCTCCATGATCAACATAAAGGCTAATGGGTAATCACCTCTTGCCTTGCCTTATGAGTCATATACATAAAAGGGTAGTCACCTCACACTCCTCATCATAAGACATGGGTAATCACCTCATGTATACTAACTTAGGAATAGGGGAAATCACCTCATATCCTTCTCATAGAAAGGTCTTTGGGGGAATCACCACAAGCCTCATCACATTTCATAGTCCTTGGACTTAGATTCATTTTAGGTGAGCAAACCTTTCAACCTAGAATCATTCTATGTGAGAGAACCTTTCATATCATATCATATTCATGCATAAGTGTGTATATGAAAATATCCTTTCACAACACAACAACATAGCATAATCATAGACACTTTACTCTCAAAGTGTTCTTAAGCATATACATAGATTTCATAAAACATGCATGAATCTCATACTTTACCTCCTTGAGGTTTCTAAGCTTTCCTTTAATCATCACATCTAGAATTCTACATTAGACATGGATATCATCATAACTCAAGTGATTCTATCACTTCATACATTCAATTATTCATGAGGTAGATTAGGTGAGTAAGGTTCTTCTACAACAACTCTATCTAATAGTCTACCATTGTCATATAAGCTTCACTCTTAAAGCCTTAACATACATAATTCAACACCTTAGCTTTACTCTCAAATCCTTACTTCTTATGATCACCATACACATCTAGATCACAAGACATTCTAATCACTTGCTTCATTCTTAAGTGATTCTAATCATATATCATCATAAAGGTTCAATCTCAAGCCTTACTAGTCATGATCCATCACATATACCTTATTCTAATTCAATTCATGTCCACATGCTTTTATTCTTGAACAATTACTACACATATCATCAATTCTAGAAGATCATAGAATTGTAAGTGTTACTTAGTGTGTAAGTTGTTTATAATTTTATTTCTATACGTAGAAAAAGAAATGAAATGTAACAAAAAAAGATCAAATAAATGTATAGTCATTGGTGAGATCAATTTCCTAGTATCTTTTTATTTTTTGGCACTTGCCCTATTCTTTTCATTTACTTTCTTTAGCATATAATTATTTAATTTTATATTTAACTTCTAAATTTCAATATTTAAGATATTATTTGAAGAAAGAAGAAGAGAAAAAATATAACACTTGCAATAGCATTGATGACAGACAATAAAATCATAAAAGTAATAGCACAAAATTATTTTGTTATATTCATGAATTCAATATTAATTATTATTATTTTGACCATCACAAAATAAGTGTTGTCTATATAGGAATACTGAATGAAAAATTCATAATATTAAATCATTAGAGGTAAAAACAAAATGATTTTTTTTTGATATTGAATTGAAAAAGACCATTAATTATATTATAACAGTAACATATCTAGTCAAAGGTCAAAAGAAGAGTTAAATGTATATATATTCAGACAACAAAAAGAGTGTAAATGTACGCAATCATTAATCATATTACAACAATAACATATCTATTATCTAGTCAAAGAAGGATTGAATGTATATATATATCTAGTCAAAGAAAGGAGCGTAAAATGTACGCAAAGTTAGACTATATATATCCCATCAGAGATAGAAGTGTAGAATGTACACACACAGGGTACTATGTGTGAAGTTAGAGACTCACACGTAGTAGTCTTCAAAAAAAAGGA
Organism: Solanum tacnaense; assembly: GCA_029582525.1. Classification (NCBI taxonomy): domain Eukaryota; kingdom Viridiplantae; phylum Streptophyta; class Magnoliopsida; order Solanales; family Solanaceae; genus Solanum; species Solanum tacnaense. The sequence goes on from JAJOOD010006776.1 coordinate 14,751, forward strand.
GTAAAACTTCCCCCCTTCTTCCTCAAAATTCATTTTCTAGGCTTCATTGTTTGTACAAGAAAAAAGCCCTAATATTGTCAATTCGCTTTTTCTGGACTCCACTCCATTTCCCCCTGATTATAGGTAAATCTTTAACTAATCTATTCATATATTTTTTTATTATTATTTTGAGGTATGAGGGAAATATATATATATATATATATATATATATATATATATATTGAGACATTGAATGTTTGCTTGTACATATATAACATTTATACTCAATTTTGTTTAGAAGTTTTCCCCTTTTGTTCTTCTCAATCTGATTTGCATGCTATTGCTTTTCTGTAAACTATTTTGGTGAATCGTAACATCAATTTTAAGTTCCTTTTTAGTCCATTTAGGAACACCCTAAGAAACAATGACCTGACTAGTTTGTGACCATAGACGATTGTTTTGCAAATTCTTGATGATACACCTATATATAGAACTTGTTTGCTTTTCATAAAAGTATAAAATCATTTTCTCAATTCCGCTAAAGAGTTAAAATCTAAATTGCTTATTCTAGATTAAGGCCGAAGACTTGAAGAGTCCAAAAAAATGTCGTATAATTAAAACACTCATAAAAGGTACTTAAAATTTACTTTACCATTTTTAAAAAATAATATCATTACTTTTCCTTATCGGTCAGTGCTATGCTATAGTTACATAGGTTCCTAAGGGTCTTCAAGTTTTAGTACTAGAAAAACTATTGATTTGATGTTCTAAGTCTAGCAAATAAAACAACTTATTATGTTTATTTATTTTATTACTTAAAATGAATAGATTTTAGTAGTAGCAAATTGGAACTACTTGAAAATATTCGTTGTTTTTCTTTGTGGGTTGAGCTCTATTAAACAAAGGAAAATTCGAAACAAAACACAGGGTCTGAGAAAAGACCGAACTCTAAGAGGAGTGATGTAGACAACCTATTTTATGAAGCAATTTGGGGTTTGTCAAATTTTTGTGGTCAATTACATTATTTTGATCCTCAATAGTTTCGTGAGTATGATTTGAATTATGTTTTCTTATATGATTTGTTATAATGATTTGTTTCACTTAAATTTTTTTTTAAATAGCGACACCACTTACTAACTCTTTTGTGTAATACTTAGTATATCAAGTAAAGTTAAATATCCATGTAACATAAATATTAATATGAGATTGTTGATGATTTCAATACATTGTACTTTTATTTCATATTAAGATAGTTTAGGAATTCCATTTCTTCTATTCTTCAATTGATTTGACAATGTGAATAATAGTTCCATCCAAATAATTTGGAGATTATTTTAGTATTCTTCATATAGTTTGAAAATTCCTTCCTTTATATTATTTCTTATTTTCCACATGTGCTTGGTGGCTTATGATGCCCTCTTTGGAATAAATTATTGTCAAAGATTACCATCTAACATCCTTAGCAACCTTCCTCCTGATATAATTGATGTCATTTTAATGCATTTGCCTTTAAAGATGTTGTGAGGATAAACGTCTTATAAAAAATATGGATATATCACTGTAGTAGATTTATAGAGTTATCACTTGATAAATCTCTTCAGGTAACAAAAATTTACGGGGAGTAAGATCCTTTTTGTTTCCCAAAGAGATCTTCAAGCATCAACTTTGAAAGTCTACACCAACGATATCTCTATTTCTTCGATAATATACTTGTCCTTACACCTTTTTCAAGGCAAATGTATCAGAATGACATCAATCACATTATGGGGAAGATTGCTAATTAAAGATGTCATACATTAAACTTCGACAATGCTTTGCTTTCCTTATGAGACATCATGAACCACCTAACACTTGTAGAAAATAAGAAATAATGTGAGGCAATGAATCACCAATCTAGATGGACAATACTGAAATGATCTCCAAACTATCTAAATGAAATTATTATTCATATTGTCAAATCAATAGAAGAATAGAAGGGTCACGACCCAAGGTACACCCTAGGAGTAACATGGCATATAGGACCCCGAGAGGCCCTACACAAGCCACTTAGCATACATATACATAGATTGTAGCATATCAAGAGATTTAAAAATAATATTTCATATCAAAGAGTTTATAAAACGAAGTGGAAGTCTACTAAGTCTCAAAACCTTCTATTACATCAAGAGTTACTAGGACGTAACCCTGGCGTTACGTACAATGTCTGAAAAGTAAAACTGAAAGCAATAAAGGTTCGATCCTCGAAACATGAGAACTCATCACTACTAAGTAAAAGTTGAAGGTGACTCTTAGCTACGGGAATGAGAACCTGCAACGTCGGACCCTATATTGGAGAAAACAATGTAGGCAAGAGTATGTGTATCACTCCTTGAGCCTACACCCTGGGCGGGACTGGCACTCGAGAACCATTGTTGGCCCCAGGTGAACCCCTGACCTAGCTTAACTCTTAGCGGAAGACTTTCTCATGATAAAAGAAAGTATTGAAATACAATCAAACTAAACCGTCTCAATAAATAACTTAGAATGTTTTAAAGATCAACATTTAACTGGCCAAAATGGCAACTCAAGTCTCAACATAATTTTACTCTTTGGGAATACATAGTCCCCATATACTCTTTTGAAGAAATGAACTTCAGTCTTTACTCTTTACTCAACTCAAAACTCAAGTCTTAAAACAAGTTTAAAGCATTTGCAAAAGACTTTTGGAAGGACTCTAAGAACTCTCTAGACTTGGCTCTTAACTTTTCTTGAATTTGAAATTTATGGATTCAAGGTTGTGATTAGTGATAGGAAAGATCTCGTGGTGTTTAGGAGTGTTTTTAGATAGTTAAACATAAGAAACGATCAAGAAATCACTGTCTGGAAGCAAGTCCGCGACGCGGAGATACATTTTAATATTTGGTCGCGAAATAAATTTTGAGGCAGAGGGGTCCACGACCTCTTCGCGACGCGAAGAAAAATTCTATAAAAAAGGGAGGCAGGTCCGCGACGCGGACTGGGTTGTTAGTTTTGCCTGACTTTTTCCTTTTTCATTTTCTACCCCAATTGACCTAAATTTGATTCTTTTCTTAATTTCTCTTTAGATTCAGATACCCAGTATATGTACACAAGAATCTAATCAAACAAAACTCTAAAATCGACACAATTCCATCAAGAACTCAACAAACCCAACAAATCTCAAGAACGAAAGCCAATTTCAAGAACACAATTCAAGATTATCAAACTTTCAACTTTCTAGAACGAATTTCACTGAACTAAACTTGATTGGCGCGTGTGTGAACGAACCCAATGCTATGAAAGTCTCACATACCTCTTTAGGGATCAACCCTTGGTGAAACGACTTCGATTCCGCAAGAAATCTCCAAGAACGCCTTGACTTTTCTCCTATTTTCTCTTCCCTCAAAACCCTAGCGTAATTCTTAATTGTGTAAACTGAACTAACTCAGTTTGGACCCCAAATAACTTGTTAAAAATGAAATAATTTAATTGGGTAATGAAAAAGACCAAAATACCCCTTTAAAATCCTGTTAACCTTCCTTATCTTGACAGCTCAACTTTGAACATGCATATCTCCCTCATACAAACTCAAAAATTAGCAAACTCGGTGGTGTTGGAAAGATAATTCAAAGACCTTTCATTTGATATCTTATAGCACACCTAACTCATCCTGTACTGAGAGTTATGGTTGTTTAAAGTTGACCCAAAACTCATACTTGACATACTTGCCAAATTTCATACTTTTATTCATTCCAAAAATGGTTCTTTCTAATAACAACTCTTTCAAATAGCGGGGGTGTTACAATGCGTTAGTACAAAAATGTACCAAGTATGATGGCAATGCATAAAGTAGTAAAAATAATGCTAAAAAGGACTTTTTCATGCTCATGCAAAAACCAAGTTAAAACCATAAGAGAAGGTTAGAAAACATCGTAGTAGTCATGGTCAAATGCAAGTAAAGCTCATATCATAACACTTGTAAGATACTTCTTTAAGTAACTTCAGTTCATCATTATACATATTTGTGGGAAATTAGCCTTAACCGACATTGAGACCATGTGAGCTATAACATGGAATCTAGTGTCTTCCCCACACCGAAAAAGAGTGTTCTCATTTGCCAAGGCAAGAACCTTAACTTCTAGCTTACGTGGATTCACTAGCTAATGTCTATCTAGACAACCTATGTTGGCACATAATTTATGGGATAATGGGTAATCGCCACTTGTCCACTCGGTACTAAGCATAATTCCCACGGAATAGTCATCAATCATATTCATCTTATTTTTTAAGGGCATGAGTAATTGCTTCTTGCCTTATCATTTGGGTACATGGGTATAATCACCTCTTGTCCCTTCTTATTAGAGGTCGTAGGTAATCGTCGCTTGCCTCCTCATTAGAATAGCAACTTAACTTTGATTCATTTTAGGTGAGAAAACCTTTCAACCTTAGAATGCTTTATGTGAGAAAACCTTTCACATTCATGTATTGACTAATTATGTGAGAAATCCTTTCACAACAATTAACAACAACAATCAACATTTATACTTTACTCTCAAAGCAACTTACATCATATTTCATCAATCTCATAAGAACATGCATATCTTCATAAACTTCTTCTTTCATGGCGAAAAACCCACATTATCATCATAGCTTAGAAAACATGGGGGTATGTATGGGTTCATGGGTATTTGTAACATCTCGCAACTAGAAAGAACTAGAAAGAAGTTTAAAATATGGAAATAGTCATTTTTGTAAAGTAAAAGGAAATCTGGAAAATTTTAAGTAAGTTAAGGTGAGTTTTTGGTCAACTTAAAATGACCATAAATCCTAGCTCAGGATGATTTAGGTGTAGTTCCAGATATGGTTGGAAAGCTCTTGGAATGATCTTTTCAACGCCGCCAAGTTTGCGCGATTCCGAGTTCGTATGAGTAAGTTATGCCCTTTGGAAGTTGGGCTGTTAGATTAAGGAAAGTCTAATCCGGGTTTTGGAAGGGTAAACTAGTCTTTTCCTTGCCTAATTTGCCTATTTCGTTTTTAGGAATTAATTGGGGTAAAATAAAACTTTATTCAGTTTAGAAAATTAGAATTTACGCTAGGGCTTGGAGAAGAGAAGAAAGAAGAGAAAAGAGGAGAGAAATCAAGAAATCGCCAAGAACGTTCAAGCTTTGCGAGTGGAATTCGTCGGGGGTGATCCCTACAAGGTATGTGAGATCACATAGTGTTGGGTTAGTTCACCCACACGCCAACTTGTTTCAATTCAGCAAAATTGGAGTTGTTTGAATGTTAAGAAAGTGAAGTTCTTGAAGAACATTGTTGAATTCTTGTTGGTTGATTGTTGAATGCCTAGTGTTGATTTGATTCGTGTTTCCGGGTTGTTTTTCGAGTTAAAATCTATTGGGTATTGAGGGTAATAGTGATCCTAAGTGTTTGGGGAAATAACTATGGAAGTTTAGAGGGTTTAGAGATGAAAAATGAAGGAGAAAAGTCAAAATTTTCTGGGGAAAAGGGTGGGGCGTCGCGCTAGCCAGCGCCCCCCAAAAGAGTCTATGAAGTTTACCCCTTGGGGTGCCGCACCAGCTAGCGCGCCCCAACTTATCCTCTGAAGTTTGGGGCCTGGCACCCCACGCCTTTCAGAGTGCTAAGGACGCCAGTTCACCCCATTCTTCCCCCATCTTTTCGTACTAGTTTCTAAGTGATGTACCTATGTTTCCTAGTTGATTCTAACACTCTAAGGTACATCTAAACATCATGAAATCATCCATAAACATGAGATCATGAACCTTGAATCCATAATCCAATTCAAGGAAAGTTAAGATCAAAGTCAAAGAAATCAAGAGTCAAGTCTATAAGTTAAGAAGCAAGTCAAAGCAAAGTTTCCTAAAGTTTTCAAGAGTCTTTAACAAAGTTTTAAATTCATTTTAAGACTCAAGTTTTCAAGTTAAGCAAAGAGTAAAGAGTTGAGTTCATTTCTCAAAAAGCTATTATAGAACTAAGTATTTCTAAAGAAGTTTATAAATGTTTTCACATTTGAGCAAGAAAAGGGAACATCGATTCCAAGAAATCCTTTAGGCTAAGCTTTGAGTAATTATCTCAAACCAAAGAAAGAGTTATGTTTTTAAACATATGAGCTAAGTATATTTTTGGGAGTAGTATTGAGCACATATATGGGGATGCGAGATCATATTAACTCAAGTCTCCATAAACCATGTAGCCATCATGGGTATTAACGGGTCATACTTTTTAGATGATCACATAAGTTAAGCTAGTGGATCCACTAAGTTAAGTAGGTTCTATATGACGGCAAAGTATAGGACCGGCGTGTCAAAATACGTTGTATCACCACTTAGGCTCATAATGATGGTTGTCGGTTAGAGAAACTCCCACCTAAACTATATTACTTTGTATATGAGTAAAGTTGAGTTTTTTATTGCATTTTCTTTAATGAACTAAGTTGCTTTTACTGTTTTATAAAGCTTTTCATATAATGCATGTGTTTCATTGCTTTATTCTGAGTTAAGTTTATTCATGAGTTGAGAAGAGCCAATGTAAGTGTTTTCTTCAAATTCCTTTCAAGCTTATATCTTGTTTTAGCATTCCAACTCGCATACTCGTACATTCAATGTACTGATACCAGTTGGCCTACATCTTCTTATGATGCAGACACATGTAACCAGGATCAGCATCCAGTGCCTCGTTGATCCAGCTTGAGCATTCAGAGTCTGTTGGTGAGCCTCCTTGCATTCCGGATGACTCATTTATTTACTTTCTAGTCTTTCAGATGTTAGTATGATCGGGGATCCTGTCCCGACATCCCTCTTTGTTTTAGAGGCTTCGTAGACAGTTAGTAGTCAGACGTCTTTACATTATCATTTCATATGTTAAGACTTGAGTTGCCATTTTGGCTAAGTTGAATGTTGACCATTAAACATTCTGAGTTATTTCACTAAAGTTATTTGAGTAAGTTCATTTGATTATAGTAAAATGTTTAGAGTCTTCCGCTGAGTCAGTAAGCCAGGCCAATGGTTCGCTTGGGGCCATTAATGGTCTTCGAGTGCCAGTCCCGCCCAGGGTGTAGGCTCGGGGCGTGACAATATTCATCTTAAAACCATTGAATTATCTCAATTCATGCTTATTACTTCATAAATCAATCAAATAAATCAATATTGAAAGGAACCCATAACATAGAAGAAAACCCTAACTCCAATTGAGAATTTCTAACTTCAAAATTGGGAAATTTAGAAACTCTATAGAGGGAAGGGCTCCATAGATGAAAACTATTATACCTTAATACTCAAAGCCCTTAAGCAATTGGTGAATTGGAGACTTGATCTTGAACTCTAGGTGAACTCTTTCTTCTTCTTCTAGAGAGAAATATTTTGGGGAGGATGAACTTGTTCTATATTTTGGGTAAATTGAGAGAATGAATTGAATGGGTAATTTTGGGGGTAAAAACCTTTATATGTGGGTTCTAATAGAGGGCAAAACGATCGGGTATTGAAATAAAATAATTAGGGAAAATACCAAGAAGCCCATTAAAAATAACTGCCGACCTCCATCGACGGTAATGACCTACGGTCCGTGGTTCCACCTATGAACCGTCCTGATCGACCGTCGATGGGTTCAGAGACTTATTCTCTGGGCCTTCGAACAATGGAACCCACCTACGATCTGTGGGTCTTGACTTTTTTACCCTAAAATTTCTCTAAGTTTGGGACTCACCTACAAGACCTACCTATGGCTCGTAGATAGGACGACAGACCGTCCTGGTGAATCGTCACTAAGTACTGGGACTTTCAAGATTTGGAAAACTAGGACTGACCAACCACGGGCCTACCTACGGTCCATGAGTCAGACCACGGACCGTTGATGGCGTCCGTCGGTACTGACACCAGATATTTTTCTGAAAAACTGAAATTTTTTACTCTTTTGAATCCGAGGTGTTACAAGAAGGAATGAAATCCCCAAACTATCTAGATAGGAAATAAAGGTACATTGTAATTGAAATCATCACTTTTCTTAGTTTTTTGCTGAAGAATGATATGAAGCACCAACAAGGCTTCCCTTTAATCCTAACATTGTCAAACGATTGTACATGTCTGATATTTTGCTGGTGGAATCTTATAAGCTCTCATATGTTCTTTGCTTGATAAAAAGCTTCCCATATTCGGAATATCTCAAAATGCAGGTTTGTAGTTCTTTAACTCTTTTCTTTCTTATTTAGTGGTTATTTGTCATACTTTTTGGATCCTCAATAATCTGAGAATTGACTTCTTGTTATCTTTCTTAAGATTTCGATGAAGATGATAGTGATTATGAAAAATCCCTTGAACTCAAAAATTTGTCAAACATGATATTTAACTACCTTGGAGAAGTTAAACTAGGAAATTTTACGGGAAGAACCCTGAGATGCAGCTTATCAACCTTATTTAGCCAACTTCCCGGTGTTGGAGAGAATGTTAATCGATGGACAATTTCTAGATTAGAAACCTCTTGACACAAGATTCGAATTCTTCATTGAGATCTCAAAGCTTTTGTGTGCATCACCTAAAACAGAAATTGTCTACATAGATTTAAGTTGATCTCGATCTCTTGCTTAGAAGTTTAAGTTGAAAAACGAGAAAGAAACGTTGATGTAGCATTATAACTCTTTGTTGTGCCTTGCTGTAATGGCTATTTCAGAACATGAGCATTTCTTGAATGGATGTTTTGATTAGTTTGTTGTCATTACATGTTTAAGGATTTCTACGTTTACTGCCGGCTCATAAATGAGTTATTGAAGATTTTTTGGGAGGTTTTAGAAGATGTTAAAGGCAAGACGTTAAAGTTTATTAGTGAAGTTGTGGAGAAACATGATAAGTTGCGCACATATATATATACACCCTCGTCATATCTAATAAATGGTGCATATATACTTTCGTTGTCTAACAAAAGTTGCATATTACCCTTTTCATTAACAAATCTATATTTATTGAATTAAAAAAAAAAAATCTTAAATTGTTTTTATTAAATTTCCAAAAATGCCACACAACTTTAAAACAATCATCTCACTCGTTTTTTTTAAACCCTTTTCGACCCCACTCAACTAAAAGAAATAAATCCCTCTTTTGATTTGGGTTGGGTTTGGACCAGAACATCCCTCTTTTGATTTGGGGCGGTTTGGGGCCAGTTCGGGTGATGATTCAGGTAGAAACAAGAAACAACTGATAATTCAGAAGTTTTTGATAATTAGCGGGTGGCAATTCAAGTAGGAAAAGTAAATACATAATAGTTCTGATAGAAAACTTTCAAAAGCATGACATCCCATATGTGTTTTTGACTATTTTTATTTTTTAATTTAAATAAATAAGAATGCTCCAATGTACAAATCATTTCTTAATGCCAATAAATGAAAAGAACAATGACAATAAAGTCTTAACTATTATAATATGTAAAATAGATCAAAAAGATGGCAACTACCGAATTTGCCCTAATAAATGCTTTTAAGGCAATTCAATTTTACATCAATGGTCTGCTGAAATTTAAATGAAAACATTAAAAAAAAAAAATCTTTTTGAGAGATTAAAATAATTTTTTTCTCCTTAATAACATAGTATAATCATCATATTAGAAGCTTGAAAATGACATAACTTGAATTTAACTTAAATTACTCATAGAATGGTCTCTAGATAAAGGATATATTCTTTATTTAGTTGAACTCTTTACTTGAACTCAAAATCCATAAAGTCCCAAAAAGGGCATCATCACAGAACCAAACCACAACTTGCCATATTTCTCCTGAACTTCACTAATAGACCTCAACGTCTTGCCTTCAATATCTTCTAGAACCTCCAAAACTCGTCCGTCCTCGCTTAGCTTGATTGCTGTAGCGTGCAGCAGCCCTCCGTTTAACAAATCGTCCAATTGTTGCGCGATGAACGGGAGCTTCAACAATGCATTTCCCATTTCCGAATTTGAAAAACTCAATTGTGATCTTATTGCTTGTAGAGCTACCCAAAATTCCCCTTTCGAATTTATTCTAATGTTGTCCGGAAACCCCGGCAACTCAGCAAATGTATCATGTGTTCCCTCAAGGGGGCCTTTAAGCCAGTACCTTAAAATTCTAAAATTAGAAGTTTCAGCCACTAGCACGAATGACCGGTCTTTACTCAAAGCTACACCATTTGCAAAAGCAAGGCCTCTTATTAATATTTTTGCTTTTTCGGTTGATTTAGTATATTTCATTAGCCTGCCAGTCGCATCTCTGCTTAAAAGAGAGTTGACAAATTGTCTGCGTTGGTACCTTGTGCTTGTATCCGTGAAGTAAATCACATCGTTGTGATCATCAATGTCAACGTCATTTGTGAAGACGAGAGGCTTACCTTCTAATTTTTGGACTAATGGTGTAGCTAATCCCCCTTTTGGTCCAACAACTTGGAGCCCGAAATAGGCATCAGCAATGTAGAGTTCCCCTGTTTTGGTATCGAATCGTAAGCCTAATGGCCTCCCACATACATGCTCCATTTCTGGAGCAAAAGGCAGTGTACACTTCTCTCTTTGAGAAGAGGTGACTGCAAAATCAGCCCAATATGATCCTTGAAACTTGAGAATTCGTCCATCGGCTACTCCTATGTATGGGCCTTCACCATTTGGATCAAAAGCAACACTCTCTGGTCCAATTGCTCCATTAAGTTGGATGATTTCGGATTTTGAGAGGACATTTTGGGATTTCAACGCATTTTCCGAATTATCATAGGCTAAATTAACTGAGGCAAATAGTGCTTGAGTATCAATGATCAACAATAATATATTTGAAGCATTCATTGATCGGAAAATGTTCTTTTGGTGATGAGATTATGTCCAAGTTTTCTTCTTTTATACATACAAATTTAGTTGACAAGTTAGTTATTGTTGTAGAAGCAATGGTATTTAATAGTTGTCACTACTACAATTAGCCCGCAAATATTTAGTGACAGTAAAGTATTAATTGCCACTACATTAATAACTAATACACATATTGCTGGCCATTGAATGTAAAGATAATTTCTCAAAAGATAGTGGCAAGACTTGTGTACACTCTATCCTTTTCAAACAACACTTGTGTGCGATTTCACTGGGTATGTTGTAGTTGTTGTTACCAGAATCTACTGAAGTCATTTTGTTGTTTAACTTATCAAAAGTCTATCAGAGATAAATGAATTAAATAGTTGGTTTTAGGAGAGTTGGTAGCTGTTTATAGTTTCTGAACATGCTAATCATCCTCTTCGCTATCATGCACTACTTCGATGCAATCATTTTCTTACTCCTCTTCCTCTTCTTTTGGATTTCGGCCCCAACCATAATCATCATAATTAAGTCCAGGGTTCTCCGCAGTCTCCCTAATCTCTTTGAGAAAACTGCTCGCTTTATTTGACAACAATATGGCCTCCTCCCCATAGATGGATAATCATCTAGTGTTTCCGTCAATGCTTTGGAAGTTCTTGTCACTCTTGAATTGTTGAATATAATGGACAAGAAGGTAGTTTGGGACCCCATGGGCAATACCAAATACTGCGAAAGAGTTGATGTTCAGTTGGAAGAGCGTGAGGAGAAGGAGACGAAGGGCTTGGAATATGGTTATGCTTTCTTTAGTGCGGGTTGTTTGGAGATTGAGAGAAATAGGATAGATTTTGAAGGAGCTGAGTCGAGTTTCTCTCAGTTGAGGATTAGTCTCCGATCCCTCATTTTCTTTTGGTGTAAACAGAAAGGTCCCAATTGTATAGTTGTATAGATGAGGGGGTGGAGTTCGTAGAGAATTATGTTCTGTAGATTCTTCATTGTATATGGCCAGTTTGACCATTCATGAATGCATATACTAATACTTTGACTTGAAAAAAAAATACAAACAATCCAGTGTTACATAAAAGAGTCATCAGATGGTAAAAAATTACCTGATCATAACAGGTTTAAACTAAACACTGATGGCTGTTGGAAAGGAAATCCAGGGAAGTTAGCTGCCAGAGGTCATTATTTAAGGGACCATGAAGGAAATATGAGTCCACACTTACTTTGGTATTTGTACCTACAACAACAGGGCTGAATGTTCAGCACTGTGGAAAGGAATTCAATGGTGTGTTCAAAATTATATGTTGGATGTGATCATTGAAACTGACTCTTTGTTTTTGTTATTATTGCGTTCATTAGTTGTTGTCCCATAATAGATTCCAGATTAGAAACTGCTAATTGTATATATAACAGACTCTCTAGCTAACGTTGGAAAAACTGGAAATCCTCTTTATTCTGTTCACTGTGGTCGTCTCTTTGCCATGACAAGTTAGAGCTACACTAGAAGGAATTGCATATCATTATTTGTACTCTCCTTTTCCCTTGTGCTCTCTCATTCACATAAAGACTTTGGGGTAGAAAAAAGTCTATGGAGTTTAAATGCCTTGTGTTTTTAAGGGACTTCACCACCCCAATGTAAAGACTTGGGGTCAAAAAACTATACTTCACTTCTTCATTATCTGTAATGACTTCACCCACTCCAATGTAAACTGACTTGAATCCTATCTTGAAATGTTGACATGTCCGATGAACATTTAACACGTAAATACGTACACAATTTTTAATTTTATAAAATGATATACATACCTTGACAATCTTTTTAACCTTCAATGATTCGTTAAGTATAAATTTTTAATCAGATGGTAATTGTGTATAAAGTGCATAAAATAACCTGTTGCATCCACCCTTAAATAGTTGGAAGAAATCATATTCATCAAATACGATTTGAGTTACAATGTACACAGGTCAATCAACAGGCACGGGTGTGTACTATAAACACAGATAACACATTTAAGAAATGTAATTTACAAGTTAGGTCAAAGGTGACTTATGACTTAAGTACAACTGATTGCAGAAATTCTGAGAACTGTACAATTTGATTGCTGAATTGACAAGCAATATCACATAGTTGCAACTCGTGAATGTGCTTCAGTACAAATATTCTCTGCATGTCAGGAATCTAAAAAGATAAATTGCAGGCTATGAATGTGTCCATTATAGCAATTTTCAACTACGAATATTAGTTCTCAAAATCAGAAACAAAAATTCAACTACGAATACTCTCTGCAACATGGTCAGAATCTTGGAAATAGTAAAACATAATTATCCATTGAGACTTACAAGTCACAGCTGGCAATTGAGATCCATAAATTGCATTTCAGCAGTGAGTATAAAACATCTGAATGTGATTTGAGCTATTACTACTACCAGACTGATCGTTAACTCAGTTAACTTAGGATGTATGCAATCACATTCATGGAATTTGCATATTATCAATGACTGTGGCCGAAGTGTCTTTCTGGGTCTTCCAGCTTATTTGGGCAAAACAAATCTGCAATGACTGATTTTTTACAAATTCCGGCTATTTTTTTTCAACAAATTGATCTGCCCAACTTTCATAACAGATTTCCGCCACCATTTTTCTGCAAATTCGGTCAAATAGCACATCAAGAAAAATGAAATTTGAGCCTTTACAGAAAAAAGATAAGTTGGTAATCAGAAGCTCCAAATCACTTCTTACAACCGAAAAGGTAATAATTAGTGTTTGGACTAGCAAAAAGAAGTTGGAAGAGAGCTCCCGAAAACACAACTACTGTGTTCCACTCAATAAATTAATGGCTCCTGTTGAATTTAAATTGGGTGACTGAAATTCATGCTGATCAGGCATACCGTAGTTATACCCTTTTCCAGCAGCACCATTCTCGCGAACAATTTCATAACTTCGCTCGGAAATTATGCTGTTACCTCTTTAACATCGAACCTGTTTCTTATTCCTTAACAGAATCATCACTCAAATTGCTTTAGTAAACAGCAGAACTCTAATCTCGAGAAAATTAGTAGCAGCCTCTGTTGCTTGAAGTGGCAAAGTAACAAATGGTGAAGAAGAAGATGGTGGTGGGCTGTAAACAACATTGTACCTTCTTTCTTTCTTGCTGTAATTTCTAACACTGTTATAGAAATAAATATTGATGTGGTAGGTTAACACTGTTTTGCCTTGATGTAATGTCTGTTCAGAACTGGAGCAGTTTTGGATGGATGTCTTGATGAGTTTGTTTGTAATAACATTATCATTACATGTTAAGGGCTTTTACATTTATGCTTGTTCGTGAATGATTTATGGAATGATAAATGGTTTGTTTCAATATTTTGTTGTGGGTTGCAGTGTGTTGATTCTCTATCTGGTCAATTCCTTATATATGGCCCAACTTGAAGCTATGCCTGTTAGGGAGATCCGTGGAGGTTTGAGATTTGTTGCTGGTATGAATATAGTCTGTCTACTAGCAAGCACATATGCAACTTATATTTTGTATGATATATATTATTCATGTAATCTCCTATTTTATGGACCTTTTTGTTTCCAACTGGAAGTTACATTGTTCTTATTCACTATTTTTATAATATTTGCATGGGTGTAAACTTCTTTTTGTATAGTTCCCATGGCTTTTGGTCTAGTGTGATGTGTGTGATAGATGTACGACAAATGGACAGATCAAATATAGATGGGTTGGAAACGGTTTTGCATTATTGCACAGAAGTCATAAAACTAATTGTTTTAATTGAAGATTGTTAGAACTTTTTATGGAATTGCACATATATTGTATTAAGAATAATAGTATGTTGGTTGCTCTCTTTAAAAAGGTTGACCCAAATTAATAGTGATCTAGTAAGGTTAGAAGTTAAATGGGTCTAAAGACTTTTCATAAAGTATGAGGTCTATAAAGTATGAGGCCTTATGTGTATATACTTGGATGTTATTGACTTATTTCTAGTTTAATGATGGGCTAAACTAGAATTACATTAACTTGAGCATTTATAAATAGGGTTACGATCCCCAAAAAGGGTTTACTTTTCTCATATGAGGATATCCCATCATTGGAAACTTTAAGAGCCCAGCCGAAAAAGTATTGGAGAGAGCTCATAAGACGTGACATGATGCAACTTTAGGTTACCAAGGACATGAACTTAGATATGAGGGCATGGAGGACACCTATTAAGTTAGAAGGTTAGTAGGTAGTGTAGTGTAGTGTTGTCCTGCTTAGGGTGGTTGGTGTTTGCCATCGTACTAGTTATATTATTGTAGTTCTTGTTTTTGATATTTATCATTGTTTACTATTGTTTTCAATAACCTATCCTAGTATGTTGTTTATTATGTATTGATTATCGCACTATTTAGTTATCTTTGCTCCGTTCTGGTAGAATTTTACTGATTTCTTGTTACGTGCTATATTTTCTTCATTGTCTCCTTCTTTGTACCTGGATTTGCTACACTTGAGCCAAAGGTCTTTGAAAAACAGCCTCTCTACCTCCACGAGGTAGAGGTAAGGTTTGCGTACATTCTACCTTTCCCAAACACCAATTGTGGAATTTCATTGGGTATGTTGTTGTATAACCCAAATAATTAATCCTAATTACATATTTAAAAGTAACATTTTTCAAAAAATAAACATAATCCTAATCACATATTTATAGAGAACATAAAAGGATAAAACTTACACAATAAACTATAAACTAGAAATAATAACTGCTAGACCAACTGCTGCAAATCAAGGGAACAGTGTTGTAGCAGTTGTGTTTGTCCAGAACTCTTCAAACCTTCAACCTTTTGTTGATAGTTTCTTCTGAAGTACGTCTGGAAAGGTGGATTGGTATCCCTCCGAAAAGATGCCTTGTCCTTGAGGCAAAAAATGGATATTGAACAGCAAGCAAGTCATAGTCTTCCCAACTAGCCTCTTCAATAAGTCTACGACGCCATTGAATAAGTGATTTCAGAGTTAGCACTCCCAATTCTTTCACCCATGGATGTGATAAACCTTTTTCAGGTTCCACTATGAATTCCAATTCACCCAATAGTGGTAAGGGTAGAGGGGAGGCAATATCACAACAATCACAAGCAGGACGAAACAACGAGACTTGAAAAATCAGATGTACCTTGGATGTTTGAGGTAGCAGCAATTTATAAGCAACAAGACCAACTTCGCGAACAACTTTGTATGGTCATATCTAGGTGAACGTTTCTCATTTGGACGTTTGGCTATACTCATCTGTCGATAAGGTCGCAAATGAAGGAATACGGCATCAACCACTTGAAAAGATAGGTCACGCCGCTTGTAATCAGCTTGAGATTTCATTCATGATTGAGCCTTCATTAGACTGGAGCTTAGTACTGTTAACATTTGATCTGGCTCCACAAGTGCTGTTCAAGTTCAACAATTTTAGTTTCTCCATCACTTCATGAACTAAGGGATGCAAGAGCGGTGGTTCCCTCTCTAACACAATCTGGAAATGAGTCATATTGGCGGAAGAATAGTAGCCACTGTTGAAAGAGTATTTAGCCCAAGGTAGATACTGAAGCCATGATTTTGGCTTGTCGTGAGTAAAATAGTGCAAGTAAGTTTCAAG
This sequence comes from Solanum tacnaense, assembly GCA_029582525.1. Classification (NCBI taxonomy): domain Eukaryota; kingdom Viridiplantae; phylum Streptophyta; class Magnoliopsida; order Solanales; family Solanaceae; genus Solanum; species Solanum tacnaense. Next base: position 31,146 of record JAJOOD010006776.1, read on the forward strand.
GTATCGATTGACCACACCTTCATTTGAACGTCAGATTGGGATGATATGATGTACCCATACTGAGACAAGTGCGACTAAGGCGAAAAAATTCCTGCCAAAATGCACTTGTAAAACAACATCACGATCCGAAAGAACGGAGCGGGGTAAACCATGCAACCTGACATTCATTACAGAAAACATCAACCACTGTTCTAGTAGTAAATGGATGAGATAAAGCAAGAAATGGCTGTGTTTGCTAAACCTGTCCACCACCACAAGAATAGTATCAAAGACATTAGGAGGAAGTCCAACTATGAAGTCTTGGGAGCTATCCTCCCAAACTCTGTTAGGAACAGGTATAGGTTGTAAGAAACCAACTAGAGTTAACATTTCATATTTATGTTGTTGGCATATCAAAAAATTCTGGACAAACAACTTAACATCATGCTTCAAACAAGGCCAGAAAAAATTTGCAGATACCCTTTTGAGAATTTTCAAGTAACTTCTGTGCCCTCCTGTTGGAGAATCATGTGACTCTGCTAGAATCTTGGCTTTGAGCTCAGGATAATCAGGAATAACCAGCCAAGATTTGTAGCAAAGATGGTTAGCAGACAAGATTGTAATAAAGCAGCAACTTGGTTCTCAGTTTCATTCTATTGAGGGTAATGATAAGCTCTGATGTTTGGAGGTTTAGAATTTGGTAACAGAGGAATAACATGAGAATGTGCTCTAAATGGTGGACGAGATGTTGGTTCAGAAAATACAAACTGAAATTCATTTTAAAGTGTTTGGATTGGATTACCCGGAGTCTCTGATAACATGTTAAAAGATTAGAGGGAAGCCGTGGCGGAATTTGTCGATCTCATCCTTGCGGTTTGTAATGTTTCCTTTTCCAATTGAAAATTACTGCCTGCTCATGAATGAGTTATTGAAGAGTTTTTGGTTTCTTCAATTTTTCTTTTCTTTCTTCAGTTTTGGAGGGTTTGGGTTAGAGCCTGTTTGGATTGACTTAAAAAAAATAGCTTGTAAGTCAAAAATAAAAAGTCAAACTTAAATGATTTTTAAGTAAAAAAAAAAGAGAGTAGGGGAGGCCTATTTTTGGTTTTTAACTTATTTTAAGTCATTTTTAACCTATTTGAAGTTATTTTTAATCTTGCCAAACACTTTCTAACTTATTTTAAGTCATTTTTTACTTGTTTGAATTAATTTTATATTTGCCAAACACTTCCGGAAGTCAAAAACTAACTTTGAAGTAAGTTTGATCAACTTTTAAGCCAATCCAAACACCTTCTAAGAAACTGACTCAGTTTCCAAATTTACTTAAACCAAGCAAAAGACGATACACCCTTTTGTAGGAAAAAAACTTAACTGGACTGCGTCTTTTACATCAAATCAATAGATGCATTAGAATGAGGGTAAGTTTTATACACAAGATTTTGTTCATGAGAAAGTCCAATTTGTCAGGTATTTGGTTAAATTGCTTGTAACTAGACTTGTCAGTTTGAATGAGTGGCATTGGCATACCAAACCTTAGATTGTTGAGTAATTGATCAGGGAAGAAATCTCCATACAGTAAAAGGAATCCATACTCTATACTAAAAGAAACTTTGCATCAAACAACATTAAACCCTAACACCTGCCATTGATATCAACATCTGATTTAATTCATTTTCAATAGCCACGAGATGATTGATATCAACGTCTGATTTAATTCGTTTTCAACTGCCACGAGATGATCCTTTTAGGGTGATCCTTCTGTTGACGAATGCTCTTATTACACTCAGTCTCTTAAGAATGAGAACTAACTATGCACCATCTACATCGAAAATTCAAGCATTGTATATGTCATTAGTCTGATCCTTCATAGGAACTACTCCTAAATCCTAATAACGAACTTGCAAAAATGTGACTTTATTCACATGTTTCCAACTCAATTAATTCTAGTAATGAACTCAGAATGATTGTTACAACACAGTCTAATTTGAATAGCTAAAGAATTTCTAACCATTTTCAGTTTATTCACACCCAATTATTTTTTTAAATGAAGGGGGTGAAAAAACGACTGAAATAACTTTTTGAAGACTTGACCTTTTTTTAAATTAAAAAAATTAATTTTTTATTTTTTAGTTCAGTAAATATTAGGTCAATTCACAAAAAGGTAAAAATGTTTCATGTTTCCCCCTTTTCACATGATTTTTTTTTCCTCTTGCCCCTTTCTCTTTTGGGGGCACATTAGGTGCGGCTAACTTTCCCATTTCTCCGACGAGCGACATAGGATGACAACGGAGGAAGCTTACGATGATACCGATCTGAAATGGCCTAACTATTTCCAGGTACTATTGAGCTTTCTTCACATCTTTTTTGCTACATAAGCCTGGAATTGCTACATAAACTTGTGATTTGTTTGTATCTGTTTGTTCAATAAACTTCTGGATTCTATTTGATTTGAAAAGTGCAAACACTTTGGAGTTCTAACCGGATGTCTCCAAACAGACTAAAAAGTGTTTGTGATTATATAGTCTGTAGTTGAAGTAACAGAGATAGAGAAAAATTAGAAAAAGAAAAAATTGAAGTTATCCTTGTATTAATTTTATTCTCACATGTCATTTTAGAGTTACATGATTATTCTGATTTATTTTCGTTCACTTTACGTTGTTATAGATAAGAAACTGTAGAGAAGAGCAATTCAACCATCTATGGGAAACCTCTGGTGTAAAGCCTATGGACGGTATGATACTTCACGTTTGATTGGTTTAAGTATTTTTTGTTCAACTTTTTTGCCCTCTTTGATTTTTTATTGTTTTGGTAACTGAACTTTGTATTAGTTACCAAATGTGAAGCATTTACAGAATCATAGCGGAAGGGACACACTCTGCTACCCTAAGCTTTAAACTCAGCAAAAATGTGTTCTACAGAGCTAAAATAACTAGAATTTAAGCTCTGAAACAACAAACAGGCTAGACCTTCCCATTCGCTGCTTTTCTGCTCAAAGATTTGGGAAAAGGTACAAGTACCCCCTAGACTATTACCGAAATCCCAAAGATACACCTTAACTAAACTGCTACTGTTTGTTGTTTTAGAGCTTAAATTCTAGTTATTTTAGGCGCGTGAGAGATATTTAGATGTCACGTAATAGGACTTTAGTTTAGTTAAGGTGTGTCTCTGAAATTTCGGTCATAGTCTAGGGGGTTACTTGTGCCTTATCCCCAAAGATTTTGATATTTCTCTCTATCTAAGGACCATGAATATACTCAGCGTACAACATCCTACATATCTGAGCCTTTTGTGTCCTCCCCTTAGCTCTCCTGAGGATCTCCTGAGTGTATTGGTTCTCTGTTGAGATAGAAAAATACAATTGTCATATATGTTGATTTGAGAGGTATCAATATCACCTTGTCTATGCGTGATTTTAATATAGAGAGATTTAATTTAAGACAATTTCTTTCATTTGTATAGATTGTCTTTAATAACTTCTTCAGGAAATTGGACTGTAGGGCGCCTTTTTAACACCAAACAAAAGAAAAATCCAACGATGTTGTGTATATCGATTTGTGAAGGTGAATTCTGTCAAATTTCTACATTAGGTTTATGTTTTATATTTGAACGTGCTAATAATATAGAGAGAGGTCATTAAAGACAAGGTGACTTGACACCTCTCTTTGGCCAATAAAACTATTTTTTATCTCTCTTTCATTCTTTCATTCCTTCGCTATGTTAAAAGCTCACCAAGTTTCTGTATTAACAAACTGTTAAAGCTGCCCGTTTGCTTTCTCCAAGCAAGCGCAAATAGCAGCAGTTTCACCAAATGTATTGTAACTTGTTTAACTGCATTCAAGTCTTTAATTTGTTGAATATTGAATGAATATAGAATTGTAAAAGACAATGTTTTTTGGGTTTTTTTGGACTGTATTAAAATAAAAGGTTTGACACTTTACTTTCTTTGTCTTTTCTCACAAACCTGTGTGTATAAGTACTTGGTTAAAACCTAATTTTGTTGCCAAATACATTTCGAGCAAGTCACCATTGCCTCTATTTTGGAAAGAAGGAAAAAAGTAAAGGAAAGAGGAAAACGTTTTTTATTATATGCCTGATGACACTGAACAAGAACAAATTTACTACCTAAGGTTGATACTGGTGATCTTTGAAGCTTGCTCTGGGTTGAAGGTTAACCGGGGGAAAAGCGATATTTTTCCAGTGAAAGAGGAGCAGCAAATTCAGTCTCTGGCAGATATTTTGAAGTGCAGGATAGAGGAGTTGCCCACAATTTATTTGGGAATGCTATTGGGTGCTAATCACAAAGCTGTGAATATATGGGACGGAATAATAGAGAAAACAGTAAAAACACTAGCTCTTTGGAAATCACAATACCTTTCCCTGGGTGGTACAGTTGTTTTGATCAATGCAGTCCAAGATTCTTTGCCAACATATGTAATGTCTTTATTTCCCATCCCCGGTGAGGTGTTGAAAATCATAGACAAGTTGAGGATGGATTTCTTGTGGCAAGGAAGCAAGATTGAGAAAAGTTTCAACCTGGTAAATGGAGCACAGTTCAGCAAAGCAAGAGTTTTGGAGGTCGAATGAGGAACCTAAAGCTTCATAATAAGATTTTACTTATCAAATGGCTATGGAAATTTACTCAAGAAAATCAGTCCTTGTGGAAGGAGATTATCCTTCATAAGTATGGTCCGGAGGGGGAATGGTGCACTAATAAAGTGACTAATACCTATGGGGTTGATGTTTGGAAATCTATCAGGCATGACTCTCAAGCTTAACACTAAAGTTAGATTTGGTAGGGGAGGCAAGGTACTTTTTTGGGAAGAGGACTGGAGTGGTCATGGCACTCTTCAATCCCTTTTCCCTAAACTATTTTCAATAAGCTTGAATACTGGATGCCGTATACAAGAAATGTGGTTCCCTCAAGGGTGGAACCTGATGTTCAGAAGACTCCTAAATGATTGGGAAATACATGGGTAGCAGATTTTCTAAACCTAATAGAAAACTTCCCAGGCACTAATGCAAACTCAGACAAACTCATTTGGGGGCACCACAATGATGGAATTTTCACTGTTAACAGGGTATACAAAAGGGGACTGAGTGTAGTTGTAGGCAGGTCAACCGGACCTTGGAATACTATATGGAAGAGTGTGGCTCCTAATAAAGTGAAATGCTTCACTTGGCTAGTAGCTAGGAAAGCATGCTTGACACGTGAGGCATTGCAAAAAAGGGGGGGTCCATCATAGCATCTAGATGCCTCTTCTGCAATGAGGCACTAGAAATCAACAAACACCTTTTCATGCATTGCAATGTAACAACACAAGTTTGGGCTATCTTCACTTCCATTGCTGGAATCAACTGGATCATGCCTGAACATACTGCAGACTTACTTTGCTGTTGGATCAGAAGAGGAGGAAGCAAAAGCCAGAAAAGATGGTGGACGACAGTCCCAACCTGCATCTGGTGGACCATTTGGAAGGAGAGGAACCAGAGGATCTTTGAAGGAAAAGAATCCTCTATTTTGAAGATTAAGTGGAAATTTAATACTTCACTAGGTTTTTGGTGTAAAGAACAAAGTATAGAAGAGGAAATCCAATTAGTGGATTTTATAGGCTCCTTGTAAGTATCTCTCTTTTCCTTTTCCGTAAACTTTTTGGAGGTGGCCAGCATAGCCTTAATGCTGAAGAATACAATTTACCAATTTCAAAAAAAAAAAAAAAAGTAAAGGAAAGAGGAAAATGGAAGTAAAAGGGATAGGGAAGTAAGGTATAATAAATTTCCTAATTTGATTCCTCCTTCACTGCCAAAACAATCCAATGATGATTCAAATTAATTTTTCTCTATATGACTTCATTATTGTAGGAGGAATCCCATTGTCGTTGTTGATTTTTTTCCCTTTATTTGCCCCCTTTTTCAAGCTATCTTTTTATCTCCTTTCCTTGAAACCATATTTTGTTGTCAAATACATTTCAATGCATTTACTTGGGGGATTGAAAATTCATCTCCTTATTTAGTTCCTCCTTCAATGTCAAAACAATCTGGTGATGATTTGGATTAACTTTTCTCTTTATGACTTTATTATTGTAGGAGGAATCCCATTTCCATTGTTTTTTTAATAGTGGACAAAATTTCTATTCACATTGTCAAATCAACACAAGAACAAAAGAAGCACTTATAACAATAATCACCAAGAACCTGCAGAAAATTAATAATAATATGTAGCATGGAATCCCCAAACTATAGATAAGAAATAACGGTGCATTTTAATTTAAATCATCAACTATTCGTATTTTTTTATGACAAGGGAAACCTGCATCCGCTACCCTTTGGATGCACACAAGAGAAGTAACCTACGCTAGGCAAGCATGGTGCGACGAGCTCAACCCAGAAGACAAACCCTTTACTTTTGCTGCCAAGGGGTTTCGAACTTGAGACCTCCAATATGGAAGTCCCAAACCCAAACCACTGGGCATGATATTTAACTTGACTTGAGATACCGTGGCATACATATAAGTTTAAGTAAGTGGTGTCAATACTTAAAGAAGTGAACAAGTGAAACAAAATTATTTTAACACATCATACAAGAAAACACAATTCAAATCCTAGTAAAGAAACCATCAAGGATCAATATGACATAATTGACCATAAATATTAGATGAACCCCAAATTGTTTTATGAAATAGATTGTTTACATCATACCCATTAGGGTACAACCCTTCCCCGGACCTTGCATTTTGTATATTGAGTTTCCCTTTGTTTCATAGAACTTAAACCCACAAAGAAAAACATTGGATATTTTCAAGTAGTTCCTGTTTGCTTTTACTAAGATTATCAACGCATAAAATCTGCTCATTTTAAGTAACAAATTAAACATAAAAAGCTGTTTTTGCTAAATTTTAGAATGTCAAATTATTACCTTTACTAGTATTAAAATTTGCAAACCCTAACATTACAACTAATAAAGGATTTTGCGGGAATAATAAATATGAGTATTTATAACAATACTCAATATAAATGCCGCTAAAGGCTTTAGTGACTTTGGATGCAATGGCATTAACTTATTTTATACTGCTAAAGGAAAATCTATTGCTACTATGTCTCTTTTCTTGTAGCGTAAAGAGCATATATAAATGCAGTTTGCAGCATAACACTAAACCAAAAGGAAAAATAGTGATTTTTTTAAATGGTAGTAAATTTCAAATACCTTTTGTGAGTGCTAGCTTATGTTTTTGGGCGTGATTTGAACTCTTCAGAGGGAGAGAAATTGAGGAAGTTCAATATATATTTTTAGAGAAAAAATGATTTTGTACTTGGCGAAATACATAAAAACATGGAATGTCAAACAGGAACATGTCTTAGTTGAGGTGTCAAAATGAAAACTAGAGTTAAGTTTAAAGGGTGCTTATGTATTTGGTTAAGTATAAAACCATTTTCTTTACAAATATATAATGCACTTCCCCAATTCATCTCTTCCTATCTAAAGAGTTGAAAAACAAATTGCTTACCCTAGATTGAGACTTGAAGAGTCCAAATAGTATCCTATAACTGAAGCACTCATAAAAGGTATTTGAAATATACTACTTTCTCTTAGGGTTAGTGTTATGCTACAATTATATAGATTCTTTAGAGTTTGCAAATCTTATACTAATTAAGCTATTTATTTGTTGTTCTAAATCTAGCAAAAAAACAGCTTCTAATTGCTCAACAAACATCTTGTCAATTAAGTGCATAATTTTTTCTCCCCTAATTATTTCATCCTTTAATCCCAAGAGTGTCGCAATCTTGTAATATCGTCACAGTGGAACATTGAGACTGTAACTCCGTTGCCTCTTCAGAATCAGAAGGATCAATAGTGGCCCCACTGCTTCTATCAAGCAACACTAAACTCTCGACGTATTTGCTCAAGAAGAATGAACAACACCTACCATGGATATCAAGATCCTTATATTTCATGTTCTCTAGATCCTATGATAAAATATTCTCAGGATATTTCACCACTAGAAATTCCCTATTTCTCCTAAACCCAAAGGCATCTGCAATCTCACCCTTTAAATCCACAACAAATTTCTTCATCCACGACTTCAATTTACCATTCTGGCTAATGAACTAGACAACACAACTATAGCATGATCGAAGACTACGACCTCGTTTGTATCACAATCCTCTTGCGACTAGGCTATCCTCACCACCTTAAGATCATGGATTTTTTTTTTCAAACCCAAATCCAAGGCAAAACATGGAAGGCTCATATATACCAAAGTGAATACGAGGCTTATAGCATGTTTGGCCAAACTTCTAAAATGAGCTTATTTTGAAATGTGTTTTTCCAAAAGTACTTTTTGGTGAGAAACCGTTTGTGTTTGGCCAATAAATTTTGAAAGCACTTTTGAGTAACAATTAGTGTTTGGCCAAGCTTTTTCAAAGTGCTTCTAAGTGTATTTTTCTCAAAAATGTTCTTCAATTTTTATTTTTTTTGGGAAAAAGCTACTTTTGAGCTTATGATAAACAGATTGGCCAAACACTAATTGCAAGATGGAAGGGTCAAAAACCCACTTAGAGTATTGACTAACATCTACAATGAGTTTACTACATTCTTGTTTCTTGTGGATAAATAATTCCGCATGTGCCAAAAAATAAATTAATTGTTAGGTTGAAAATTGAAAGGATTTATATTTTTGGGTAAAAGTTGCGGGTTATTGTAAGAAAAATTGGGTCCTAGCTGTGGTTCTCCGCTAGAGATCCTTCTCCGTTGGCACCCAAAACTTTTCCCTTCCCCAGATAATCCTAACAAGGAAAAAATTTTATATCTTACCCCTTTTCTCTATCGGGGCACGCATGGTGACTACTCCCTGAGGAAGCACAAGAACAAAGCTCAGGTGACAATTGAGGAAGCTTACGATTATACCGAACTGGAATGGCCTTCAACTGTTGATGCCTAAATATTTCCAGGTATTATATAGGTTTCTTCACATAATTAAAAAATGCCAAATCTTTTTTGCTCATTTTTAGAAGTATGAGCCTAAAATTGCCACATAAATCTATTTTTCCTTATTGCTTTTATTTTAATCTTTTTTTTTGGTGAACAAAATAGTTTCATTTCAAAACCAAAGTGAATCATTACAAAATTAAATAGGTGCAGACCACCTATTTCGCATAACTGGACAGACACACCGTCTATACATTTCCTACTAACAGAAGGCACTATGTATATGCTTACAATCAAATCTATCTCAAACTATTCAATGACTACCTTGACATTCAAAAGGAATAACAAAACTAAGCCAATGTCTGCCCGACTCTATGGAACTCCAGCTATCAAAGTAAGAGCAGCCTTCCAACTTGGACGACCTTGAGCTCTCACATGAAAATTATATGCAATTTCCCTGCCCAACTTGTCCACTTGAAGCTGGCCCTGTTCAAACCTGATTTTATTCCTTTCCCTCCATAGCAATGCAACCAGTGTAACGAAACCACAACTAACTAGAACCATTGTAGTTCATTTTTCCTGTCACCAATACTTCTGGAATAGCCTAACCAAATCAGTAATCTTGTCCTGATAGCCTTAGTGATAGAGCAATCAAAGAACAAATTCTCTACAGTCTCCATTGCATTGTTACAGAAACTGCACTCTAGGGGAACTTGGACTCCAATTTTAGTCTGTCAGCTGTAGCGAGTCTTTGCCAAGCAGCTAGCCAACATGTGAATTTAAATCTGGGATGGATGATGGGATGCAAAACAATACTCTTCCATGGTACCTTCTTGTAAATAGGAAGTAGGCTAATGTACATCTTTTTGATAGAGAATTTACCATTGTGGACCATCAGTGCTAACCTGCTCCTTAGATCACCTTGTAATTGTTTGTTGTGTATTCAGGATGATTTTCCGAACCTCAACAATCTTTCTCAACACCCAAGTAGCATTCATTGAGATAGAACATACTTCCACAGATTGCCGTTTCATATAATAGACCTGCAATCATTTTATCCACAAGCTTTCCTTCTCTTCTGTTACTGCCCACAATAGCTTTAGGATGGCTGTTTGATCCGAAGTGTCATATTTATTAAGTTCTGGCCACCAGCAGCTTGAGGAGTACACAACTTTCCCCAGGATATTAAAGATTTCTTGGAACTTAGAGTATTACCTGTCCACAAGTAGGTTCTACAGATACTTCCTATCATTTTCAATATTCTTTTAGGCAACAGAAAGATCTGGCCCCAATATGTTTTTTTTTTTTTTTTTTGATGACAAAGGAAACCCGCAGCCGCTACCCTTTGGGTGCGCACAGGGTAAAACCCCCGCTCCTATGCAATAGCTCGCAAACCACATAGGAGAGGTAACCCACACTAGGCAAGCCCGGTGCGACGAGCTCGACCCAGAAGGCAAACCCCTTGCTTTCGCTGGCAAGGAGTTTCGAACTTGAGACCTCCAACATGGAAGTCCCAAACCACTGGCCCACCCCAATATGTTTGAATACCAAAGATAACTGATTTAGTTAGTTGGGTCCTTCCAGCATAGGACAACAACTTAGTTGACCTGCACTTGATTTTTGCAGTTATCTTTTCAACTATTGGTAAGCATTGTGCCACAGTCAATTTCTTGGAGGATATAGGAACCCCCAAATATTTAAACGGTTAACTCACCTTCTTGATAACCAAGATAGTCTAGGATTTCCTGTCTCCATCCCAGTCATATATATACAACTCTTATCTATGTTTGCCTGCAACCCAGTGTTCAGGGAAGCGTGAAGCGGAAAAAAGCTATAAGGCCCTGCCTCACGCTTTAAGCGAAGCTTGAAGCGAAGCGCTCGCTTCATTGAAGTGGAGTGTAAATTAAAAGAAAAGAGACCAAAATAAATAAAGACAATATATATAACCAAAATTTCAAATTAAAAACCAAAAATTAGACATCACAAATCCTCCATATAACATAACACAAGCAAAATCAAAGTTATATGCATGGTTCAACATCAATTTTTTTTAATTCTACAATTCTTCTACTACAAGATTATCAAAATCTTGTATTCCTCCATTATCATTATACTGCTCATCATCTTCTTCAAATCCATCACTATCTCTTTCAACTTCATCCACTAGGAATAGACTTGTAGCCTTTTCCCCTCCTATGTGAGCTTGAAGTATTTCCTCTTAAATCATAACGGTTCTCCTCAACCCCACTTGCCTCCCCAACAACACCCCAAGTGAAGTTAGAATCTCCCTCAAAAATTTCTTCATCTTCAGCATTCTCAACTCCAGTTAGCCATTCATTGGCATCGTCAATATTGTCCAAACGAATCGGATCAATCACATTGCGAGCATTGTAACAACATCTCAATGTTCTATTGTATTTTATGAACACTAGGTCATTGAGGCGCTTGAGGGTTAGTCTATTCCTTTTCTTGGTATGAAGCTGCAAATAAATTAGGGCAGGTAATTAGTAAGAGATAAGATAATTAAGATAACTTAGTT